>WEDG01000744.1:0-189831 GCA_017591395.1 Schistocephalus solidus | reverse complement strand
ATGATCAAAGAAAGAGAGCTGGCAGGTGTCACATGACCTTTTTCGAGGAACCCATGCTGAGCCGCATTAAGTAGGTTATTCTCTGTAAGGTGACACATCACATTGTCTCTTTGGATCAAGGTCTCTAAGATCTCCGAAGTTGCTGGCTGTGTACTTATTGGCCTTTAAGTCGTCAACTGACGTAGGTCAGCCGTGTTTGCGTTTAGGCAGAATGTGCGATTCCTTCCAGAAAATAGGGAAGATTTCGCTTCCAGAGCAAGATTAAATATCTTATAGAGAAGGGACGGAAATATATCATTTGCATCCGCCGTTAGAATACGGACCGGGACGCCATCTGGTCGAGAACTGTAAGACTGACAAAAACGCCAAATGGCTACGGTCACGTCCCAGAGGGTAAGATTTATGTTTTCGAGGACGTTACCCGTCCAAACCCGGATGTTAGGAAACGTAACGACTGAATGTTCACTAGAAGTTCTAGATGAGAAAGCATTGAAGCTATCAACTGTCAACTTAGCGTCAGCTATAGGGTTTCCTTAGGCGTCTTGAAGTATGGGGTCACGGATAAATTTTTCGTGGCAATAAATGTAAGGCACCTACTTTTGCATACTTATGGGGATACAATGCAAATGCAATTGATGTTAGAATCAACACAAAATTAACAGAGTCTCTTATGATATTCAACAATAAGTATATGAAAATATAAGGACTCAGCCTTTGGTAAGAGCCCCTTCCACGATTGAAAGCAGATGCAGGGAGCAAACAGCTGGCGTGAGTTTCAGAAATGAGCAAAGAGCGAGGCTTGCAATTTCAGTTGAGATCAATCCTCGGGCAGGGAAAAATCCTCAGCAGTGGAATTTTTCTTCTTTTTTAAGTCTCAGAATCCTTACGTCCAAGTTGCAATTTACGAACTCAGGGATATATTAAGAAAATTCTTTAATAATTTCCCAGCACGGTATCTTCTACACTGAGGTAGAGACTAAAAACTCGTAGGCTCGAAGGACTTGAAATTCGAAACCAATTTCAAATGATGCGCCCAATTTTATGTTGCTGTTTTATCTCTGACGATTGACTCCAGTATCAATGCTATTGGTCCCTCTTAAAGTCGGGGAGAGCATAATTTCACTACCTATAAAAATTTGAGTCCTTGTATGCGTCTTCGGTCTGGCAGTGATCCATCTCGTTATGCTTCATAGGTGTCATAATAGAAAAACTCGAATACTTGGGAAAAATATATCGGAGTTTATTAACTAATTAGAGATTCACTCCGAATGAGAACTATGGATATGGGTACAGCGGAATGACTTGCAGACAGAAGAATGAGAGGAAATTGGAGAAGCGTTCTGCTACCGGGAAGGGGAAAAGTCTGCCGTATCCGGTGAAAATACGAAGATCGCCAATTTTCCTGGTTCATGGGAGTGATGGAACTAGATGCTGCCACCGGGGAAGGGGAATCTGCACCCTAAACGAGTTGCACTAAAAGGGAGAAAACACAAGGACGAGCCACACGCACCAACCGAGCTATCTCCAAAACCCACCTCTCCTCATTTAAACAAAATGGATTGTTCTTTCTTCAAATCTACTCGCCCCAACTGACACACCTTCTTGGGTGGTGGCCTATCCTCAGGGCCTGTAGGCGGGGGGCGGGGTCGGTAGAGACCTCGACTTCGCCAGTGGTTGTTGAGACCAGGGGGTGGGAGGACCGGCAAGGTATCCTTGGACGCGAAATGTAGTTGGACCTTGTAGGGCTTAAGTTTGTGAAAGTTTTGAATGTGTACTGTAACCAACCCAAAAAGTGTCCGAAATCCCCAAATAATCAACGCTTCTAATTATGTTACCAGTTTTTCGAAATCATTTATTCCTACAATTTATGCTAACTTCCCTCAAAATCTCATTTCTATGCCACCCCCTATCTTTCAAACGCCACAATATAGCCTTTCCTTCCAAGGTTTTCATCAAAATATGCCGTTGTACAATAATCTCAGTTCTCTTATCAGTAAAATTTCGACAAATTGTAGACCAGAGCAATTTGGTTTCCCACCTTTCGTTTCTTCTTTCCACTTTTCTTCTCCGCCACCAAATTATCCTTTTTATAATTACTGATAAGCGTAACCTGCAGCTCGGGAATACGCTCAGCTTAGTTTAACTCAATGCGAGATCAGTTGTAAATAAGATGGCTGAGCTTAGAACAGTAGCCTTTGAGCTCGATCCAGATGTGCTTTGCATCACTGAATCCTTGGCTCATTCTCTTATTTCTGATTTCTTATTTCTTATTTCAAAGCTTGCTATAGATAATTTCAATTTGTACGAACAAGACAGGGCTGAAAAACATGGCGGTGGTTGCCTCCTTTGTATTAAGTCATCCTTTGTACATTTCCCTTTTCAGCTGAGCATTTCGTCCTTTCTGGAAATGTATGCTTTGCTTCAGTCATCCTCCCGCACAACAAAAAAGCGGTAATTGGCTGTGTCTATAATCCTCCGTGTTATTCTGGCAATGAAAACGAGCTCTGTGAACTATTAGAAAAAGTTGTATACTAGTGCTAGAACTGAGAAAGCGGTTCAGCGAGGGGGAGCGGAATCTGATTATCTACAACAACCAAGTTCGGCAGCGTCCACCATTCTTCCATTGAGCAGGTCCGGTATGGATGACCGCGCAACCGAGGCATTTACTGAAGGCTCGAGCCGCATCGTAACCACATGTCCCTTAAACCGGAAGTTAAAATTCATGTACACCAATGCGAAAGCATGTTAT
Source organism: Schistocephalus solidus (assembly GCA_017591395.1). Taxonomy (NCBI): domain Eukaryota; kingdom Metazoa; phylum Platyhelminthes; class Cestoda; order Diphyllobothriidea; family Diphyllobothriidae; genus Schistocephalus; species Schistocephalus solidus. Next base: position 187,082 of record WEDG01000744.1, on the reverse strand, counting down.
CAAAGTTTGACGAGATGCAGATCCATGTCTGTGATCTCTCACCAGACGTAATTTCCTTGACAGAAACCTGGTTGTACAACCACGTGGACGACCGCGAGTAAACTATACCATGCAACCAACTATTCAGAAGACACCGGGAAGGGCGTCAATGAGGACGCGTTGTAAACTACGTAAAACACGGACTCATAGTGTCAGAAAAAAACAGAAAAGTTTGCATGCAGCTTCGAAGATATTTGGCTCACTATAAAGGCGCCGAGATCACACAGTCTTGAAGTCCTGACCGTCTACCGACCACCAAGAAGTGGCTTCGAGGCTGACGCTCGCCTGTTAGAAGAGCTAGAAAGATTTGCCTCTCGATCTGACGCCTTAATAATATAATTCAGTATTCAGTATATATAAGGGAGATAGGCAGAGCCTTTGAAAACCCTATTTACAGATAGACGCTAGCAAAACAAGCAAATGTTACATGGCGATAGTCGTTTTAGTATATCGATCATTGCTGTCGACTTAATATATGTTCATCAAGTAAAAATGCATCAAGTCTTCTTTTAAACATTTCAACGCTTTCAGCCTGAACAACTGAGGCTGGCAGTTTGTTCCATTCGTCAATCACCCGTTGGGAAAAGAAGTTGGCCCGCACTTCAAGTTTGGCGTGATTTTCTTTTCAGTTTGTATTGGTGACCTCGGAGACTTGTCATGTTTGCCAATTCAAAAAAGTTGGCCATCTGAAGAGCACAATCAACTCCTCTGACCAGTTTAAAGACTAAGATCATATCCCTCTGTATTGCCTATAAGAGAGAGGAAAAATTTTAAGTCTTTGCTAGGCGGCCCTCATAGGGTAGGCATTCCAATCCTCTGACTAGTTTCGTTGCCCTCCGTTGAACTTTCTCCAGCAGAGCGTAGTCATGTTTCGTCCAAGGGCGCCACGCCTGAACGCAATATTCCAACACCGGCCGGATAAATGTTCCAAACACGCGCCCAAAAAAAGCTCTCCGTCAAAAATTAACGAAGGACCTCCTGATTGCGCCTAAGATACACATAGCTTTCTTTTGCGATATTCGCACAGTGCGACGATGGTTTGAGAGTTGGTGTTATCCATATACCCAAGTCCTTTAGAATATTTACCTCCTGGAGTTGGTGACCACTGATGAAGTACTGGTATTCAAACCTAATCAGCCTTCTGGAACTAGACCGCAGTCGGATTATTTGGCATTTGTTAAGATTAAGGTTCAGCAGCCACTCATCACACCATGTTTGCAAGCGATCTAAGTTTTGTTGTAATTTCCGCGCATCCTCCGGTTTTTAAATCGAGTTCCATAACTTCAGATCGTCAGCGAACATTACCTTCTCGCATGTCAGACAATCCAGGCAGTCGTTTACGTATATCAGAAACAAAATGGGACCCAGAACGCTGCCCTGCGGAACTCCACTGTCAACGGTTTTCAGGTGAGACTTGGCGTCTCCAATACAAACACGCTGGCGCCTGTCTGTGAGAAAGTCGGCCAACCATTTGAGTAGGTTGCCAGTCACACCCATTTGACGGAGCTTAAAGATCAGACGTTTGTGTGGAACCCTGTCAAAGGCTTTGCTTAAAGTCAATGTAGACCGCATCGACTGAAAACCCATTTCTAATGATTTTGTCCAACTTTCCATGGATGTGAGCAGGTTTGTGAGGCAGGATCGACCACTTCGAAATCCATGTTGATATGAACTTAGCAAGTTATTCTCTTCAATATGCCTCATCAGTTCCGTTTTGATTATCTTCTCCATCATTTTGCAACAGATACTTGTGAGGCTGACTGGTCGGAAACTGTTTGGTGATGTCCTCTCCTCCCTTAATAGATGGGGGTTATGTTGGCTATCTTCCACTCGGTAGGCAGAGCCCCCGCCTCCATCGAACTTTCAAATATCTTGAGAGCGGAGAGGCCAGCTGGTCTGTGAGTTCATTGAGAACTTTTGCGGATATACCATCTGGGCCAGGTGATTTAGTGGGCTGTAGCTGTTTCAGAGTTTTTCTTACTGTGTCCATTGGGAACGACACCGTGCTTATTTTGTTTGTAGATGTGGCAGTACTGTAGTATTCGTCCTCGTCAAAAGGTGGTTCCTCGGTATACACGGACATAAAGAAATTGGATAAGAGGCTGGTCTTATCAGAGTTATCAGTTAACCTGTTTCCCTGATTGTCTTTAAGACAAGGAATGCAGTCGCGATTTCGTTTTGCCTTATTAACGTAAGCATAAAACCTTTTCGAATTTCTTGGTATGTCTTTTGACTATTTCTGACTCAAAGGCTGATCTTTCTTTTCTCAGAAGATTCCGACACCGATTTCGTTGTTTCTTTAAAGCGGAAAAATGTTCGGGTTGTTGATATCTGGCATATGTTCTCCACAGTCTTCTTTTCTTCTTGAGATTCCTTTTTATTTCCGATGTCACCCACTCGGGTCGGGAGACGCACGATCGCCTTTTAAGTGGGCAGAATTTCTCTACCAACTGCTGAATCAAGTTACTAATGAAGAACCAGGCAGCATTTGGGTCAGGTACATGTGCAGGGCTCCAGTCTATCCCATTCAGTAATTCTTTCATTTTGGGATAATCCCCTTTCCATACATTTCTCTCCCTAACTGCACGACGTTTGGGTACAGAAAAATGACTGTACTCCCAAGCAAGAACACAATGATCACTTCGTCCAAGCGGCACGTAAGAACTTAATGCAAGGATGCAATTGTCGTCTCTACTAATGATTAGATCCAAACAGCTTGACTGCTGCCCATTTCGGAACCGCGTCTTCATTGTGACATGTTGGGTAAGAAACTCGTCATTTACCAACTGAAGTAATTTCTGTTCGAATGAATTTTCGATCGCGAGCAGTACATTGACACCCAATCGATATCGGGAGCGTTGAAATCTCCAAGTATTAATAAGTGTTTGCTACGGCAGATTTGCTTTACCTCTGTGATGGGTGCTTCGTCCGTGTCCGTTCGCTGTCCTGGGGGTCGATATACCACGGCAATATGGAGGTCTGGTTGGTTTGGGACTTTCAGTTTACAACAAAGTATTTCGCAAGACGAGATCCTATTTGGCGAGGGCCCATCCGGAATGAAGTCAATGCCTTCTCGTATAAACATTGCGATTCCACCACCCCTACGTCCGTTTCTATCCATGCGGATAAGCTGAAAACCGTCTATTCTGACTTCTGTGTCTGCGATTTGTTCATTTAACCATGTTTCAGTTAGAGCTATGAAGTCAGGTTGTAAATGGTCCACGACCAGTTTAATTTCATCCATTTTGTTCAATAGACTCTGCACATTTGTGTACATCATTTTAATCTTGTTTTCTTCCCTTGATTTCTGAAGATTTTTGGTTCTTTCTTCCACATGGCGATTTTTGCTGGATATTTCACAAGATATATCCAGTCTCCTGTCTGGGTTCAAATCTATAGGCATTTGGTAGGGCTTTTGACCGGCGTGGTTGCCGTCAATTTCACCGGATGTTCCCATAAAAACGAGCGCACCGTTTTGACGATTTTGTTGTCTACAATTTTCAAGTTTTGTTCCCCTCGTATTGACGTCTTTTCAATTCTGCTACCAGTGTCCTCATTTTCATCCGATCGGTGGGAGAGTAATCCGGCTGAAAAAAACTCCACGATGATTCTTTCGTAGTCGGGACTTTCGAGAGAGCAATAGATCTACCTGCTGTTTGCTCCCCAAGACGACTTTTAATGGTCTTGGTCGAACCTCATGCGTTTCATTTGTAACGAGAGGCCCCAATCGAAAGATCTTTTTGATGTCGACTGTCACACCAGTTTCTTGCGTATCATTCAATAAATTTTGAAATGTCAGCAGATCCTGTTTTACCCTTTCTTTTGGCGTTTCCCCAGTAGCCTCTGAGACTCCCTGAACTACCAGACAAAATGATCTGTCAGGGAAAAAACTCGTTTCTGCATCCTGCTTTCTTTTAGTGATGGAAGGTTGAATCATGCCCTTTGTTACAGTCTTTAATACTGTGTTCAAATTGGTCTTCATCGGTGAGCCTGTTGGTTGATTTGCAGACATCTCTATGGACCTTTCAAACAGCGTGAGTTCTCCTGACAATGCGTTTGCTCGAATAGCACCCGGGAAACCTGAATTTTGGTTTGTGGCATCCAGGTCTGTCGATAAGTCGCAGGCCACTTTTCCGCCATTACTTTGCTGGCTACCATGCCCTGCTTCATTGTAGTTCGATGGACATGTAAAGAGCATGCTGCTGTCGCTCGTCCGTGGCATTAAAGATACCTTACGATTACTGTTTTTCGACTTTTCAGAGACCGTCGATCGCTGATTTACTTTTGTGCAGTCGGATTCTATGTGCACCAGATTTCCCGAACCTGGGGAAACGCAAGACATAATTTCCTCCTCGCTTATTTTCTTTCTGGTCATCTGTATTTCAACTGACTCAGAGGTTTGTTCTAATGACTTCGTTCTTTTTCTCTTTTGTTTCGCTTAATGTTGTGCCTATTGACCTCTACCGTTTCCTTGCGATGATTATGGTCTAGCTTGCTGATGTTTTTCAGCTCATTTGCATCGTGTTTCGGCGAGTTAATTTTGTTATGTTTGATGAGGACTGATATTATTTCCGATAGGAGATCGAGGTCTCCTTCTAATCTCAAAACTCTGGTTGTGAGTCCTCGGCATCCATCACAGTGTGCCAGCCCTTCACTGTTTAGCTTAGTTTTGGTAATGTTCAGTAGTGCACTGCTTTCTTCAATATTGCTGCTTTGTGGTTCTTCTCGGTCTGCTGAGAGTGACTTGAGTATTTCTGGTAAGTTTTTGTCACATGAAATCGAAAAACGGTTTACAAAGATAGGAGAGATCATTATTTTTGTAGTGTATACTATTTGTTTTGTCTGCTGGCTTCCCGGGCGTGGCCGAGCGGTCAAGAGCATCGGTAGCTAATCGAGAGGTTGGTGTTTCGAGTCCTGGCCGAAGCGGTGAATAATTTTCTCGCGTGGTCGGGTCGTGAACATTTGCGTTTCCCATGCCAGCAAGATCTCTACGAGGATGCATTAAGTTTTAACGAGCAGCTTAAATTATCAAGCGAATAGTTTACTGAGCACAAAAAGAAGTGCTTTTCCGAACCGAATTCACTATCGAATGTTAATACGAAGCAAAGAATGATGCAGCCTTTTGAAGTGAGTTTGCCAGTGGTTCTCCGTTCCTTTCTGATGTAGACACCTTTCCTGGCGAGAGACTGTTTTCTGAAGCCCGTATGAGGCAGGATCCAAATGAAGCTGAGTTAGCTTATTATTCAAGATTCCGATATCAATTTTCGTGTGCCTGAATATCACAATGTCTATAAACAATTATAGGCTGATCCTGATAAACAGACAATATGTGATCCAATGACAACTTATTTCGTTGAGTCCTGACTTTGGGAACAGATTATTGGCCAAAAATCAAAAGCTTAGAGACGAGCGAATTTCAAACGGAAGTCCAACGACGCCGCAATAGAAACAATATGAACAATAAATGCGTCTATTCGTTCAAAACAACTTTTAAAAAACAATAAATGATAGGAAGAATATTCAGGAACGACTCAGCCGTTTGTAGAGGTCAAAAGGTCCTGGATAACTTCAGATCTTCAAGGGTTTTGCACTTTTGGTTCACTGAGCGGTTGTCAGTATTTATTGGTGTAGAGGCTGTTTTTATCAAGTCGACGAAGGTGATAAACAAATTCCAATTTGATGTCGTTTTGTGAGGTAATTCGGCACAAGAAAAATTCCCGAAAATTCCAAAGAGCAATTACGTTCGTGCAGTGGCAGTTTTAATGTCAGAATCAGAACAAGCGAAGTGTTAACGATTTTCAAACTGTCCAAGCCGGAGAACAAAAAGATACGTGGTTCCTTTGCACACGGGCGACGTCAATGCACTGCTCATTGACTGGAGTTCAGTATATGCACGCGGTCTAGAACTAGCTTTTGACCGACGTTTATTGGACATGACACTGAGGTCATTCCTCACTCAGCACGTCTTATTTCCATCGAGGGTGCGGGAGGGACAGCAGTCAAACTTTTTAGACCTGGTGTTTACGAAATCGCTTGATAGCATTGATGAGGTGCCAAGTCAACCTCCCCTAGGTCGGAGTGACCACTTCGTACTTCACTGGGACTACTCAATGTTTTCAGTGCCTGAACAGCCCACCAGATTTAGAAGAAATATTTGGCATGGTGACTTTGATCAAATGAAGGCTCGGCTCAACAAGATCAACTGGGAATCAGCTTTTTTCGGCAATGTGACAGAGGATTGGGAATGGTTCAGTGAGTTATTGCATATTCTTCTCAGCAACCACTGCCCGATATCACGTAAGAGACTGGATAAAAGACCCCAGTGGCTGACTCAAACGTTGAAAAAAGAAGTGAATAAAAAGCGGAGGTTGTGGAAGCAATCACTCGCTGATGAGACTCCTGCGTCCATAAACGCATACAAGGCACAAAGGAACAAAGTTAAACGGCTTATTCTCAGGACACGACAAGATTTTTGAAAAAAAGACCTGCTGAACCGTGCAGTGGAAAATCCGAATTTATTCTACAAATTACATTAGAAGGAGCACGCGTAACAGGGACCCAGTTCCCTTTACTAAGGACTAGCGAAAACCTAGAGATTAGTGAGGATGGAGCAAAAGCGGAGCACCTTTTCAGAATTCTTTTAAATCCATCTTTACGAGTGAAAAGCGCATTTAATCCTCCCGACTACGACTTAGACGAGGGTCCAACAATAGAGGCTGTATCTTTCGACGAAGCAAATGTTCATAAAGAGCTGTTGATCTGGATGAATCTAAATCACCGGGCCCAGATGATATACCGCCAAAATTTACTAAAGGAACTCGCTGCGGAACTGGCCAAACCGTTGTCCATGCTTTTCCAAACCTCGTTCGAAGCCGGCGTGTAACCTGCTGATTTGGAAAATCTGCACGAATCACACCACTATATAAAGGTGGCAGCAAGGTCTCCGCAAATAATTACAGACCAATTAGCCTCACCGCGATCTGCTGCAAACTCATGGAAAAAATCATAAAGCGAGAGCTAATGCACTTCTTAGAGCAGCATAAATTTTTATCTGATGCGCAGCACGGATTTCGAAGTGGCAGGTCTTGCGTAACGAACTTGCTCTATTGTTTGGAACATTGACGCGAGCAGTTGATGAAGGAAAATGCACTGCACGTTGTCTACATTGACTTTAAGAAGGCATTTGATAGTGTACCACATCAGCGACTCCTACACAAACTCAACCGAACAGGCATTAGGGGTAATCTCCTCAGATGGATCAAAAGCTTCTTATTTGGCCGCTCTCAAACCGTCCATGTCGGTAACCAGCAGTCGGCGGAGGTTGCGGTTGAAAGTGGTGTTCCCTCAGGGCTCCGTTCTTGGCCCTACTCTGTTCATTTTGTACGTCAATGACTGAATCAATGAATTGGATTGTGATGTCGCCATGTTTGCGGATGATATTAAGCTATGGAGGGTCATCAGAACTGCAGCTGACGTAAAAGCATTTGCAGGAAAACCTAAACCGACTTCAACAATGGTCAAAGGACTGGCTTTTGCCGTTCAATGAGAACAAATGCACTATTCTACAAATCGGTAGAACATGTACTCCAAACCTCATGGATTACTGCCTGAATTGTATACCATTGCAAGAATTTGACGCGCAGAAGGACTTGGGAGTGTGGATCTCGAGCCTCCCCTTAAACCCTCGCTGCATTGTTCAAAGGTAGCCAAGTCTGCGATGTCAGCCCTGTACCTTGTCAAGCGGGCTTTCTCTGCCTTTTGATGAAGACTGCTTTGCCAAAGTCTTTCGAACTTTTTGCGGCCGCAATTGGAGTTCGCTATTCAAGCTTGGGAGACCCTGGACTGCGAAGGATCTCAATATCCTCGAAAAGGTTCAAAGGCGTGCAACCAAACTCTGTGACTGGACAGGGCTCATTACCCCCATGAAACCCTAATTAGCTAACCTTGATCTCTTTCCCTTTGAGTTACAGGCAGCTACGAGGTGACCTGATACAAACATTCCGTATCATGTGCGGTCAGGGCTGCTGCCTCGCACCTGGAGACTTCTTCCAGTTAGCAACAACCACGAACTTGAGAGGGCATCCACTCAAACTACGTGTAACTGGGGCCAGACTGGATACACGAAAGTTCTTCTTCTCCAAGAGAGCGGTCGACGCTTGAAATGCTCTGCCTCTGGATATTGTTATGGCTACTTCCGTTGAACTTTTTTTAAGAAAAAAATCTGGACCAGTATAGCAGTGCCCACTATAATATCCCCAGATCTTCTTAGTCACGTCCCAGTTGAATCACACTCTTATTATTACAATACTACGTTTTATATTTCAGTACCATTTTTTTATTATCTCAAACTCGTCGCATATGCCTCACTCACGAGAATATTGTCAACAACAATAGCATGTACTCATGCTACTCGTAATATGCGAGTACACATTTATGTTTACTCTCTTCGATTAGCCAACAGCTGCTTATTTTCCGCACGCTGTTAGGTAAACCAACTTTTTTACATTTTCATGATGTACCAGAGATTTTTAGCCATACTGTAACCAAGACGGAGTTCAAAGGCGTTTGCCTATCTTTCCCTTAATAAACTGAACTGAACTGAACTCACAGGCGTTGGTTGCAAATTAAAGGAGACATAATAAAAACAGAACCGATAAGGCATATCAAGGACTGCAACATGCTTAGTGCGCATCAACATGGATTTCTAAGAGTTCGATCATGAATCGACAGTTCAATCGTCGTAGTCCGGCGATGGCCACCGCATGCTCCAAACCATGGTGGTGCAGGGACGGTGACATGCGCATGGATTAGTTCTAAGTGATAGTAGCCTTGCATTGCAGCTACCGCACCCTCTCCTCCTCCCCAAACTGAGCCCGGTGTCTTGACAGGGTCAAGAAGGCAGGAGGCGGGAGAGGGCGCAGGTGGCTGGCATGGCCAGAGCCGCCCATGGGCGTACCACCAAACCTGGCTCGGATCCCACAGAGTTCCATAAAGACCACATTAAGAAGGGGCCATTGCAGCCTGACTCTCAGTCCACCAGTCAGCCACCACACAAAACACAATAAGTTGACCACGTGGTCCGAGTTATCCCGTCAGTTGGCAACCTTCCCAGCCACGGCTTTTAGCACACCATGATAGTTTCAAGCGCGTTAGATTGTTTATAGTGAGGAAAATGCGCTGAGCCGTCAACCTCACACTCTCTTCACCCCCACAATCAGAGCACTGTCCGAACCGGTAAGTTGTCTGATACGGAAGTGGACGCAGCTGCCGGTGACCTCATCTACGCGTACTACGTACATGACCTTGCCCCTCCCAAAACACAAACAACAGGATTTCACACAACACGCGGTTGAATGGCTCACATCTCCCATGTGTCAAATTAAGAAGGAGCCATCCCAGCCTTACTCTCAGACCACCAGTCAACCACTCCACACAACACAAATTGGACTGACTGCGAGGTCTGAGAATAATTGTCAGTTGGCAATCTTCCAACCCACGGCGCTTCTCGCCCCGTGATATTCTCAAGCTCAGATCACACATGTAACACAGGAGTCACTTTGGGAAAGATCCGAGGATCATACTTGCCTCTCATACAGTTATGCACACTGAGAGCATGTTTTTTTGGTGTTGCATGTGATCATGTGAGGTGCAGAGGCTGATTAGGAGAGAGGTATTTTGTGGCATAGCCGGCGGTGTTCTACTGCACGTTTTCATGGAGACGCATGTGACCTAATAGGCCCATGCGGTTAGTGGATGTGCGTGGGTAGTGCGGACAGTTGAGTCAGGTGCGGTGGGCGTATGTTGGTGCTCCTGAAACTGGTTCGCTGGCGTCTGTGCGATGGATTCGCAAGTGACTGACCAGGCTGCTGCGTGATGTGCATACGCGGTGAAAATGAGGGCAAAATAGGTCGGGATGTGCTAATTCTGCGGGGCTCTGCTACGAGTACTGGTAGTTGAGCTCATGGGAAGAATATGGGAAGTGTATATGGTTGCTCAAGCTGTGTTTGCATCGCGGTGGATTCCTCTTCTGTGGATGCGCATGTGACGGAGCAGGCCCATGCGACAATTGAATGCACATGGGTAGTGAGGGCATCGGAGGTGGTGGTCTCTGCAATGTGTTGGTGCTCCAGGCACTATTTCGCTAGTCTGTGTGCGATTGACCGTCTAGGCCGATGTATGAGGTGGACGGGCGATCGCAATGAGGACAGGTAAGTACCGAGTCCTCATCGCTGGTACTGGGGGTGGTGGTGGTGTTGGAGGTAGCACGTGGCAGGTAGTCGGACGGGGCTACTGAGCTGATGAGAGTAGGGCAAGTGGTGTTTGCCACCATGATCGGCGCAAGGGTGGAGGAGGGAGGATGATTTCGGTGATCATGGGCGATGGGGCATCGATGAAGTTGTTACCAGTTGTTGGAGTGGTCGTCGTCGTGAGGTCTGAGGCAGGTGTGGCAGAGGTTGATGTTATGGGATTTTTGCTGAATTGAGTTTGAAATGTCCGATCAGGCCGATTCGCGCGCGGAATGTGCGTTGACAGAGTGGGCACGTTGGCAGGGCTTGGGCATTGGCGGTGTTGATCCGCGGTGCTTGAGATATGCAAGTCACCCTTTTGGCCTTAGCATCGGCGATCTCGTTGGCCTCATAGATTGCTGCACCAGTCTTCACGGATCTTCTCCATGCCAGTCTATCCTGGGCGAGGTCCTACCAGGTCACCGGGTTAATTTTAGTAGCCTCAGAGAGTTCTTCAAACTGTCCTTGTAGCATCGTTTTTGACCTCCCTGTCGGCGAGCACCCGTAGCGGCATCTCCGTAGAAAAGTCGTTTGAGTAGTCGCTCGTCATCCATTCTCACCATATGGCCACTCCATCGCAGTTGAACTTGCCTCAGCATGGCGTGCATGCTGAGGATTCCGGTTGGCTCCAGGACTTCCATGTCTGGGATCCTGTCTTGGCAGATTGGCTTCAGTATTCTGCGGAGGCAGCTGAGATGGAAGTAATTCAGCTTCCTGGCTTGGCTCGAGTAGATGGTCCGGGTCTCCGCTCCGTAAAGGAGTGTCATCAAGACGATGGCATTGTACATCTTCAGTTTAGTGTTAAGATGAATACCGTGGTGATTCCGCATGGAGGCCTGCAGCCGGCTGAAGGTCTGACCGGCTTTGGAGATACTTTAAACAACCTCATCGTCGTTTCTCGTTTGCGTAAGAGCGTGCTTCCCAGATAAGCAAAGGTTTCCATCTTTTTGAGTTGAGCGCCGTTGGCATTGATTCGGGGAGCATTGTATTCCACACTGGGCGGCGGTTGGTGCATGACCACCGTTTTGGCTGTACTGATTAGTAGTCCAAAATTGGCGCAGCCTGCGGCGAAGAGGTCCATGCTCCTTTGCATGTCCTCCTCCATTACGGTGTTAAGCTTGCAGTCGTCCGCGAAGAGCAGGTCATGAACTGTAGTCGTAGACACACGCGTTGGGACCTGCATACGCCAACTCTTTAGAAGGTGCCCGTTGGTTCTGTAGGCGATACGGATCCCAGGGTGCTCATCAAAGTAGGCGTCCATCAGCATAGCAGAGAACATGAGACTGAAGAGGCTGGGGGCCAGTACGCAGCCCTGCTTCACTCCATTAGTCACTGCGAATGCTTCGGATACCGTCCCATTGCCAGTGACACACGCCATCAGCTCGTCATGAAGCTGATGCACCATGGGCGCGAACCGCTCAGGACAGCCGAATTTCTGAGTGATCTTCCAAAGTCCGTTGCGATTCACCGTGTCAAAGGCTTTCGTTAGCTCCACGAAGCTAGTTTAGAGGTTGGCTCACATCTCCTGGCACTTCTCTTATAGCTGGCGGGCGGCGAATATCATCTCGGTTGTTCTGCGGTGTCGTCGGAAGCCACATTGGCTGTCCGGGAGCAGTCCCTGCTCTAGGTGACCGTTCAGATGATTGAGAAGGATACGAGCGAAGATCTTCCCTGTGATGTTGAGCAACATGATGCCTCTGTGGTTATCACAGAGTTGCCGGTTCCTCTTCGGCTTCTAGAGATGGACGATGGTCACGTCTTTGGCGTCACATCTCCTGGAAGAGTGTTGTGATTTCCGCCATCAGCCGGGGCCTGCCGTGCTTGTAGACTTCCAGTGGGATTGCACCGGATCCCGGCGCTTTACCACTGGAAATCTGCTGCACAGCCCGGATGGTTTCTGGTAGGGAAGGCGGCAGATCCAGATCATTGTTCGTGTCCACTTGAGGCAGCCGGTCAATGGCAGAATCGGAGATGGCTGATGAGCAATTAAGGACATTTCTGAAGTGCTCGGCCCAGCGCTTCAGAATTTGCGATTTCTCTGTCAGCAGTGTTGTGCTGTCAAAGCTGAGCAGCGGTACGGTCCCGTTCATGCAGGAGCCGTAGATGGTCTTGATGGTTTTGAAAAAAATTTTCATTTCATTGTGGTCCGCATAACATTGGATTTCCTTAGCCTTTCGGACCATCCAGGCGTCCTGCATCTCCCGAAGCCTTTGCTGTACAAGGCAGCGGCATCTCAAGAAGGCTGCTTTGGTGGCGTCAGCCCGAAGGCCCTTGTAGGCTTCGTGCAGTCCATTCTTCTCCGCGAGTAGGTTGCTGATGTCAGCGTCATTGTCATCAAAGCAGTCCTGGTGTTGACGGTGTGCGCGTAGGAGGACTTCGAGGGTGGTGGACTGAATAACGTTTTGCAGTTGACACCATCGTGTATCCACGGTGGCGTTATTATCTGGAGCATGCCAGTCCTCCAGTTTCTGGGCTATCTGGTTCCTGAAATCAAAACATGAGCATGCAAATTTACCAAATGAGCATTTAACTTACCTGGTGGTCGCTTACCTTGGGTCCTTCGGCGAGATTTAAGTCGGAGCCTGATCTTGTAGATGACGAGACGGTGATTCGTCCAACCATCGGCATCGCGGATTGCCTTGGTCACCAACACGTCCTGTCGATATCGCCTCCGGACGAGAACATAGTCCAGCAGCTGCCAGCGCCGCGACCGAAGGTGCATCCACGCGGCCTTCTCCCGCGTCGGAAGGCGGAAGAAGATATTGTTCAGCAGGAGACGGTGTTCCGCACAGGTTCGCAGAAGAAGGAGGACATAATCGTTACAGCCACCGAAACCTTGGGGACCGAGCACTCCCTGTCAGGCAGAGTGGTCTGTCCCGACGCGGAGATTGAAGTCACCAAGGGCAATTAATTCATCCGCCTTCGGCACAGTCGCCAGCAGGGCGTGCAGGTCCTCGTATAATTTGTCCTTTACCTCATCAGAGCTCGTCATTGGGGGAGCGTAGGCGCTGATGATGGTGGCGAACTGGTCTCCACGAAGAGGCAGACGGAGGCTCATCAGGCGATCATTGATACCCTGCGGCAGACAGGGCCGAGGTTCCACGATGTCGTTCCGGATGGCAAAGGCAACACCAGCGTAGCGTGGCTCTGCCTTTGGCCGGCCGCTCCAGAAGAAGGTGTAGCCGGCACCCACCTCCTCCATCTGACCCTGCTCAGAGAATCGGGTCTCGCTTAGAGCAGTAATGTCCACCTTGTATCACACCATCCTTTTTACCGGCCAGTTGATCCTCTGATTGTGTAAAAGTGAACGAACATTCTAGACTGCTAGTGTGAACGGACTCACCCGAGCAGCCGGGAGGGTATGACGCGGGTGATGCGGATGGCGGGTTTTGTTGTTTGTTTGAGTTTTAAGACCACGTATTTTGCGATCTACGAGCCTCGGCCGGCTGCCGAAGATGTGAGACCCAGTATTTGTTTAAGATACCTTTTCTAGCCCCGTCCTCCGCGAGGAGGTAAGCAGAGCTGTCCTTAAATAGGGCTGCTCGGACATCCCAGACGGCTGCCGAACTCCACTATTGGTCACGGTTTTGTTTTAGTGCGAGAGCGACCCGAGTTAGCCTGGACCGCCTATGGGGTTACTGTCACCCCCACCGTACGACTTTTTGACGGGGGGTGGAGAGTGGGAATTTCGGTAGTCAGATGTACCGGGTGTGGGGTCACACACTGCACCGGAGATACTCACCTGGTTTAGCCCACCGGACGTGCCGGTTGCCCGAGGTGTGGCCGCTGTGAAGAGCTCAGCTACAAGGAGCCACAGGTGAGAGTTGGGTACAAATTAGAGGTGGCCAATGGAGCATTCACCACCTGCGTGAAACAAATGGAGTGACTTTATGCTACCTGTGTGATGCCCCCCTATCTAGTACCCCTACACCCCCGATCCTGCATCACTAACCTGCGCACATACATAAAAAGCTGGGTGAATTTAGTAGAAACGGGTTTGTCCGTCGATGCAGTGAATAATGACTTTTGTAAAGCCTTTGATAGGGTTTAACATAGACGACTGATAGCTAAGCTATATCAAACGGGTATGAATAGTAACCTACATAAGTAGTTGAGTGACTTTATTATAGGCAGCTGTCAGCGTGTATGTATTGACGACGCCAAATCCGAGTGAGAAAGCGTTCACACTGGAATTCTGCTGGGGGCGTATTTGGTCCCATTCTGTTTTTGATATATATGAACGACTGTTTTGATTGTCTGAACTGCGAACAAGTAATGTCCACTGATGATCTAACGTTATAGAATTCAATAGAAAATCCAGAGTATGCGCTGGGTTTACAAAATAACTTGGATTGTTTACAAAAGTGGTGTGATAAGTGGCTACTTAACATTACATTCAACAAACTCCAAGTTATCCAACTATGATCTACTTACAAAAAGATAATGAGATTTGAATATAAATACTTCATCGGAGGTCACCAACTCGAGCAAGCAAACAAGCTAAGGGGCCTAGGTGTGTGGAGGACGACCGCACTCAAACAATAGGTTCCCTGCTTAAAAACAACAAAGAAGGCCATGCGTATCTCGGGAAAGATAAGAAGGTCTTTTCTTAATTTTGACGAGGAAATTTTTAATCGAGTATTTTGAACATTTGTCCTCCAGTGTTAGAATATTGCGTTCAGGCGTGGTGCTCCTGGATGAAATGAAATTGTACTCCACTGGAGAGTGTTCAACGCAGGACGAACAAGCTAGTCAGCGGAATTGAGTGCCTACCATACGAGGGTCACTTAGAAAGGCTTAATTTTTTCTTTTCTATTATAGGCAATATAGAGGGGGCATGATAATGGCCTTCAAACTCGTCCGAGGGGTAGACTGTGCTCTGGACATGGCCAACGGTGAAGTGCGGGCCAAATAATTTTCTCATGGGGTGATTGAAAAATGGAACAAGCTACCTACTTTAGTTGTTCTGACTGAAATCGTTGAGATCTTTAAAAGGAAATACTTTATGAAATTTTACTTGGTGGCCGCATATTTAATTGAAATCAAGGACATATATAATGTACCCATATAACTATGTCAACCCATGGATATTTTGCCAGAGTTTATTTGCAAATAAGTTTCAACGGTTCAGCCTATCTACATATACTGCCTTATACTGCCCAAAGATCGAGGAGGTGCCAACCAGATATTTGGAACATTTTCTGAGAGAAGAACAGAGGGTAAATGGACCAACAATAAGCTTGATATCCATTTATTAGTTTCAGCGATCATCTATTTAGAATTTATATTTGGTTAGCACCGGCAAGGTACTGTCTAAACAAACAAAAGTAACGAAATAAAGTTATGACAATGTGTGCAGATGAAAATGTAAAATACTTAATAATGTAGACAGAAATTTTCCTGCTAGGTAAACAGTTAGCGATGTTTTGAAATTAATAGTGAACTAGAAAAATAGGCAGTGGAAAAAACTCCTACCTTACAAATGGAGTCAGAGTTCAATAGGTCTTCATTTACGAATAGAAGGTAGGAGAAAGAAAAACTGCTTAGGAAAATAAGGTCAGGTGGTAGAGAAGGTTAATACTGCAGTAGCATTTCAGAATGAGATAGTGAAACATGGACATGGTTCGTTCTTGATTACTTAGGCGTATGAAATAAAATCTAATGAAAACGCATCAAGGAACTTGAGGCCTCAGCAGATTAGGATCCAGAATTGAATTCTGATGATTCAGTTCAGTTCAGTTCAGTTTTATTAAGGGAACTGTAGGCGAAGCCTTTGAACTCCCTATTGATTTAAATGACACTGCAAATTAAAAAAGGCCGACATATAATGGACGTTGGACAAAGGGTTATCTCCCCGTTACACTACAGGGCATCGGACAAAACAATTATAAAATAATATTTCTCAAAAGTAGGGAGTAGTATGTTCGATAGTGCAAAAATTGTGGGTGGAAATAGGTTTCAGTAAATGTTTTAGGTTCTGGTGTCTCGGTGTTACTTATGACTGTACTGGTTAGTATCCAACGAAACAGTGGTCACTACTCACTCTATTCAATAGAGCCATGATCCAGGTCATTAGATGAGGACACCAGCGTTGATGTAGTCTACATCAACTTCAAAAAAGCCTTTGATACTGTTCCTTACCGCAGGTTACTCTACAAGGTCCGAGAATCTGGAATAAGGGGGAATTTACTCAATCGGATATGAAACTTCTTGATAGACCGATCGCAGTCTGTGTGCAATAGCAATGCGAAATCACTTTCCGTGCCAGCTGTGAGCGGTGTACCTCAGGGCTCCGTTCTTGGGCCATTAGTTTTCTTAATCTATATCAACAGTTCGACCGTCGATATAAACGAGGTCCACCGTATGCTCCACGGAAGAGTGGTGCACGGATGGTGACTTTTGCATGATTTACTTTAAAGAGATAGTAGACTTGCGCTGCATTTATCGCACTATCTCTTCCTCCCCCACCTGAGTCCGGTGGCACGACAAGTCAAGAAGACCGGAGATAGGAGAGGCGCATGTGGTTGGCACGACCGGAGCTGCCCCTGGTCGTATTACCACACCTGGCTCGGATCCAACGGAGCGGGAGTGCCATAAAGGCACATTAAAAAGGAGCAATTGCAGCCTGACTCTCAGTCCACCAGTCAGCCACTCCACACAAAACACACATTGGGCTGACCCCGCGGTCCGAGTTATCCCGTCAGTTGGCAACCTTCCCAGCCACGGCTTTTAGCGCACCGTGATAGTTTCAAGCGCATCAGATTGCTTATAGTGAGGAAAATGCGCTGACCTTTCGACCTCAATCTCTCCCCCACCCCCAAAATCAGACCACCGTCCGAGCCGGTATGTGGTCTGATACGGAAGTGCGCGCATTGGCTGACAGGTTGGCGTACCGTTTTCGCCCGCCACAGCATGACCTGGCCCCCATAATGCACACTAGGATTCACTAAATAAGGGGATATGGAGGAGCCATCCTCGTCTGACCCCCAGTCCACTGGTCTGCCACTCGACACACACAGCGCATACACTGGGCTGACGGCGTGAATTTGTGTAAGCGTCAGATTGACAGCCTTCCAAGCCACGATTTCTAGGAAACCATGATATTCACGCGTACATGATGATGGAGAGGGTGTTTTCTATGTATTGGTGTAGGAAGTGTGCGCTGATGTGGCTTAGCCTCCAGTGGTTTACCGCAGGTTTTCGTGGATGCGCATGTGTCCTAATAGGCCTATGCGATGAGTGAATGCGTGAGGACAGTGAAGGCAGCGGAGGCGGTGATCTCTGCTGTGTGTTGGTGCTGCAGGCACTGGTTCAACAGTCTCTGTACGATGGACTCGCAAGTGACCGACCAGGCCGATGCTTGAGGTGAATGTGCGGTCGCAATGAGGACAGTTGAGGAGAGAGTTCCCATCGCTGGTGGTGGTGGTGGCGGCGGTGGTAGGGGTAACAGGTGATGGGTACTGGAATGTGTTCTCTATGGTGGTGGGAGTAATGGAATTGATGCCAGGGGTGAGGTTAGGAGAGTCCGAAGGAGGGTTGGCAGAATTTGACGTAGATTGTCGGATTGTTGGTGCATTTCGTCTGAAGATGACCGACCAGGCCGATTCGCGCACGGAAGGTTCTTTCACAGCGTGGGCATGTCGGAAGGTCCTGGGCATTGGCGGTTTTGGTCCGGGGCGCTGGTGACTTTTGTGCCTCTCTTTTGGTCTTGACGGTGGTGATTCTGTTAGCTTCGTAGATTGCTGCCCATGTTGTCACTGCCCTTCTCCAAGCCGTTCGGTTCCGGCGAGGTCCTCCCATGTCGCCGGGTTGATCTGCATTTGCTTCATGGAAGTCTTCAGAGTGTCCTTGTAGCGTCGTACTTGACCCCCTTGTCGACAGGAACATATGGCGACATCTCCATAGAAGAGTCGTTTGGTAATCGTTCATCGTCCTTCCTCACTAGGTGGCCACTCCATGGCAGTTGCAGTTGTTTCCGCTTAGCATAAATGCTGAGAAGGCCTGTTCGTTCCAACACTTTCGTGTCCGGTATCCTGTCTCTGTGTCAGCTTTAGTATTCTGCGAAGGCAGATGAGGTGGAAGTGGTTGAGCTTTTGCGCCAGCTTTTGGTAGATCGTCCAACTCTCCGTTCCATATAGCACCGTTGGCAATATGACAGCTTTGTACATCTTGCGTTTGGTGCTGGGTTTGAGACCGTGTTGAGTCTAGAACACGTTCTGCATGCACCTAAAGGCTTGGATGGTTTTGGCAATCCGATGTGCGATCTCATCGTCGACTTTGGTACTGCGGGAGAGATTGCTGCCTAGATACGTGAAGGTATCCACAAATTTTAGTTGGGCACCATTGACCTTGATGTGAGCTGCGGAGTAGGTGGTATTGGGCGGTGGCTGATGTATTACAACCGTTTTCTCAGTGTTGATGCGAAGTCCGAAGTTGTCACAGGCGGCAGCGAAGAGGTTCTTGCTCCTTTGCATTTCCTCTTCTGTCGTTGCATTGAGTGCGCAGTCGTCCGCGAAGAGAAGTTCGTGGATGGTGGCTGTGGAGACACGCGAGCGGAAGTGCATCTGACGTTAGTTGAGGAGTCGGCCGTCCATCCGGTAGGCGGTGCGGTTAACCTTATCAAAGGCTTCCTTCAGATCCACAAAGGTAGTGTAGAGGTGAGTCCGCATCTCCTGGCAATTCTCTTGCAGCTGTCGAGCGGCGAAGATCATGTCAATTGTTCCTTGGTGTCGTCAGAAGCAACATTAGTTTTTCGGGAGCAGTCCTTGCTCCAGGTGAGCGTTCAGGCGATTGAGGAGAATGCGGGCGAAGATCTTTCTGACGATGTTCAACAGCGAGATTTCTCGGGGGTTGTCACAGAGTTGGCGGTTCCTTTTCTTCTTGTAGAGGTGGACCATGGTTGCGTCTTTGCAATCCTAAGGGACTTGCCCTTGGTGCCACATCTCCTGGAAGAGCACTGTGAGTCTGTTCATCAGTTGAAGTCCGCCATGCTTGTAAATCTCAGCAGGGATCGCGTCCGAGCCAGGTGCTTTCCCGCTGGAGAGTTGCTACACGGCTCTGAGGGTTTCTTGGAGAGATGGCGGGAGATCAAGATCGGCGTTGATTTCCACTTCAGGCAGGTGATCGATGGCGGCGTCGGAGATGGTGGAGGGCTGATTTAGAACGCTTTGGAAATGTTCTGCCCATTGCTTCAGGTTTTGCGTCTTCGCAGTGAGTAGCGTCCTGCTGTCGGCACTGAGAAGAGGGGCAGTGCCTTTGACGGGAGGTCCGTAGACAGCATTGGTGGCGGCGAGGAAGTTCTTCCATTCATTTCGATCCGCAAACCCTTGGATTTCCTCGGCTTTGCATGTCATCCAGGCATCCTGCATCTCCCGCAGCCCTTGCTATACAAAGCGGCGACTTCGGTAGAAGGCTGTCTTGTTTGCAGTGGTTGGGCGATCGACATAGGCTTCGTGTAACTGGTTCTTATCGACGAGCAGAGCATCGATAGCTGCGTCGCTGTCATCGAACCAGTCTTGATGCTGATGACGTGCGTGGCCGAGAACATCTGGGGCGGATGATTGGATGGTGTCCCTCAGTTGACACCAGCGGTTCTCTACGAAGCTGTCCGCGTCGGCAACTGGAATGTTGGCTAGTCGGTTGGCCAGTTCGTTTCTGAAATGGAGGTGGTATGCAGGTATAATCAACAAAACAGCATTCAAATTACCTTGTAGTCGCTTACCTTGGGGTCTTTCTGTGTGGTTGCAGACGGAGCCTCATCTTGGAGATGACAATGCGGTGATCCTTCCATTCGTCAGCACCGGGGATCGCCTTTGTCACCAGCACGTCCTGTCGATCTCGGACGAGAACATAGTCCAAAAGGTGCCAGTGTCTCGACCGGGGGTGTACCCAGGAAGCCTTTTGCCACACCGGGACGCGGAAAAAGGTGTTAATCAGGTGGGAGATAGTGTTCCGCACACGTTCACAGAAGAAAGAGGCCGTTATCGTTATGGCTCCTGAGACCATGGGGACCCAGAACTCCCTGCCAGGCAACGTTTTCTGTCCCGACACGGGCGTTAAAGTTCCCAAGGACAAGTAACTTGTCCACCTTCGGCGCAGTTGCCAGCAGGGCGTGCAGGTCCTCGTATAATTTGTCCTTCACCGCATCAGAGCTCGTCATTGGGGGAGCGTAGGCGCTGATGATGGTAGTGAACTTGTCTCCCCGAAGAGGCAGGCGGAGGCTCATCAGGCGACCATTGATATCCTGCGGCAAACAGGGCAGACGTCCCACGATGTCGATCCAGATGGCAAAGGCGACACAAACTTCGCATCGCTATGTCTTTGGCCGTCTGCTCCAGAAGAAGGTGTAGCCGGCACCCACCTCCTCCATCTGACCCTGCTCAGAGATTCGGGTCTCGCTGAGAGCAGTAATGTGCATCTTGTAGCGCGCCAGTTCCCGAGCGATTAGCGCCGTCCTCCGTTCCCGTCAGTTGCTTCTGGGATTGTCTAAAAGTAATCGAACATTCCAGGCTGCTAGAGTCAGTAAGCTCACTCGAGCAGTCTAGAGGTACCGCGGAGGGTATGGTGGGGGGATTGGCAGAGGAGTTGTTGTTGATATTGTTTAGAGTTTTGCGATCGCATGTAATTGCAGTCTGCTAGCCACGGTCTGCTGCAGCTGTCATGAGACCCAGTATTTGTTTAGGGCACCTTTTATAGCCCCCATCTCCCGTGAGGGTGAAAGCAATGCTGTCCGTAAATAGGGCTGCTGAGGCATCCCAGGCGGCTACCGAACTCCACTATGGGTCACGATTTGGGTTAGTGAGAGAACGACCGATTCGCATGGGCCACCTACATGAATGTATGTCACCCTCGCCGTGAAGTCACACACACGGGAGTCATGTTTGCAGACGAAATCGAGATATGGCAACAAATCAGCTGCAATACTGATGAAAAGATTTTAAAAGAAGGACTCAATCACCAATCTGGGTGGTCAGATAAATGGCAGAGGAAATTAAACTTTGAGAAAGGTGTCCCACTGCGGCTCAAAACGTAAAAGGCGAGCACGATAAGCGACTACCATCAATACTTCCTTGACGGAAGGTGCCTGTCAAATATATCCGAACAAAAGGACCAAGGAATTACCATTTTGTCTCCCCTAAAGGCCTCCACTCAAAGTGTCAGGGCGACCAAAAGACATCCAATGCCTGTTTGCGATTAAAAGAACGTTCGTGAATATTGATAAGGAAATATTTGGAAAAATATGCGGAATAAACCTGGAATATGGAGTTCAGGCGTGGTGACCGTGGTTAAAAAAAGATTAAAAACTGCTGGAAAGGTTTTAAAGGAGGGCAACAAAAGTGGTGAAAGGTCTTAAGTCCTTATCATACAAATACAGACCTTTCCCTCTGCAGTACAGGCAGATTTGAGTCGATCTCATGCAGACATACCGACTCATAAGGAATCAGGACTGTGCTCTACACTTCGAAGACTTTTTCAGTGGCCAAAAAAACTATCCTGTGTGGGAATTCTTTCAAACTTCGAGGAGCCTTATCCCATCTAGATGTTCGTCACCACTCGTTTTCACAGTCATTTCTCGGTGCGTGGAACGGACTTCCAGAGGACGTCATGCGGGTGGACACGATAGAAACATTCAAACATAAAATGGATTTATATTCGCTTGACAAATACCGTTCATTTTTATAGGAAAGCTCTGCTACATAGTACCAAACCTTTGCACATACAAACAGAAAACGGTGAAATCTATTAACTGACATAGGTAATCATCGGTCATTCAGGATGACAGCCTAGATTCCACTGTTGTAAAACTATTTTCTTTCTACGCTAATATGTTACTCACTACTTTGCAGTAACATACATTTAAGCTGCAATATTGTCGGTACCGTTTTTTAATAGGGCCTTCAAGGCAATGCCTATTACCCTTAAATATACTGAACTTTACTGAACTACCGAACGCGAATACATATCGCAGTGTTCTACTCTTCTTTAGTACACAGGAACAGACGTCCACAGCATTTGTAACGACCCTCAGACAAAGGCAGTTTGCTCAATAAATAATGAATTTGCGACTAGATGTGAAAAGTAAGGCGAATCGTAGGTATAAATATCATGTTATTACGAAGGTACGGACGATTCACAGATTACTCAGTTTGCGTTACCAACCCTAGAGGGAGGAATATATCGTTTAAAATGTCGACCGCACTTTTGTCGCGAGAAAGGTGGAAAAAGTATTTGATTCAAAATTTCGCAAAACGTTGAAGTGTGAATATAATATTTGAACTTATAAAGAAGCCTTATCACTCGGTCATTTCGGGGTGATCTATTACGTTTTGAAAACAAGGAGAGCGAAACTCATGCATACATTTACTTTTCTTGCAATATTTTCATTGAGATCGAGAGTCACTTTAGAAGAAGTTTTGTTGCGGCTCGAGTCTGTGTATAGTTTCAGTAATGACAAAAAGGAAGAAAAATATATATGGGAAAAAGTAACTTAAAGGCGTTTGATCAGTGAGTAGGAAAATCCACAATCACAGTAAACGCATAAATATTAAAAACATCAAGTAAGACGTCAAACTATATAGAATCTGAAAGCGGAAGCAAGCAAACTTCAAGTGCAGCAAAAAGTGCCTTAGCGATATAACTACTGCAGTCATCACTTCCAGTGGATAAAAATATTCCACCTTGTTTGTATTATAGAGCCAGCCATTTAGTTTCGTGACGGAAAGAGAGTGATATATCAGTCAGTATCTCTAAAGTGATAACAGGACAAACATATAGCATGAACTATTCATGCCATCTAGGCTATAACTTCTTAGTCATCTATATTTATGACTATAATTGAAGTTTGAGCTTTTCTTAGTAAAATAGACCTGGAAAACCTCTTTGTAATTTTTCTGATTCTTCGTACGCGGGTCCTATTCGTAAACCTCCATAACTGAACTAGTTTCCGGATGTAACTATTTTGTGACAATTATTTTTATTTTTGTTTTGTTTTCGGGTACAACCCCTAAAGAATATGCCACAAGTGACCCCGTTTTCGCTTCCTAGTTGTTAGTTTAATATTAGCGTTTCCTCTCACCCGACTATAAGAGTGCAAAAGACTGAGCCCGATACCCCAGGAGATGCGTTCCATTATAAACCTTATGGGTTCCTCACGGAGTACATTGTTCAAAATTGATAAGGTTTTTGAAATATGTCTTTACAGGGCTGTTTCCCTCCCGTGATATATAAAAGTTCCTCCAATGAATTAAAGTTTGGACTCATTCAATTGCTGAGTAAAACATTTAAATAACGGCGAAATTTTTTTCAAACCGCAAAAAACAGCACCTGAAACTAAGAAACACTGCAATAAGAGTTACGGAGGCAGAAACTATAAGCACGCAGACGGATGTGGCATATAACTGACTGAGATATTTGAAGCCTTCTGGTTCCAACATTAGGTTATAGCAATCGCTTGCAGGAGTTCAGTCTAGGTGAAGGCAGCTGACCTTACCGCCTCTCACCCGGCTGATAGATTCTTCAGTTGGCGGTGAACCTTTTTGCACCCTTCAAAAAATCTTTGATTTATATCCCCTAATTGATGATGAAGAATGGAGCATGCAACAATATTGTCCCTCAAGGCCGATGATTCGGTTTCTAGATTGCCGTCTCTTCTCGAGTTGCGGTTATTTCATCCTGAAAAATTCTGAGGCACACTTTTTTTCGGTTAAAAATCCTTTGAAGTTGTACTGTCATATCAGAAGTTTGTCGATTCACGTTGCTTTCTTTCGCTACTTAACATCGATAACTAGCAAAGCAATAAACAGCAAACTTTATATGTTTGAAAGAAAGAAAGGAAAACCGTAACTTCGTAGTTTTAAAACATAAATTAATGACTGAAAAAAACTTAGAAGACCGATGGCCTAGAAAAGCTGTGGTAGCATACAAGAGAGTATGAAAATTTAATGACTAGAAGTGACAGGGAGAGGTATACAGTCCACTTCACTGTTTTCTCTGGATAATTAAAGAAGCTCAACCACTGTGTGATTTTGTAGCACCTTTCACCTCTTGTGCACACGCCGCGAAAGAGTTCATGGTATCACAGTTTTCGAGCGGCTGGACTAAATTCTTACAGCTTTTGGGACAGCCGATCACAGGCGCCAACACACTGCTATCACTCAATCAATTGATTAAAGGCAGGTTGACTCTCTCACTACCGCCCACACTGGCCTAGCTGACAGATGCGTGTGCAAGCCTAGGGCTTTCCACGCTTTGGGGCTTCTGAGGACCGATACGTTTCTGGACATAAAAAACTACTTCTACTGGTGTATTACGCAGACTCTTTCAAAACGGAACTGGGCTTGATAATTGTAGTGCTCTGAGTCCAACCACTATTTAGCTCAAAAAATTACTTTCTTCCACTTTTAGGAAACGATCGGGTGCAGTGTATAAGCGATTGCAGAAGTCATGAATGTAAATATATGTAGCTGTTTGTATGTGATTTATCGACAGCACATGTAATAGCGAAAAGCCCAGACAAATGCTTAGCCGAGATTTCGCAGCTGCATAACACAGCTGCGGGGTTTTGGCTCAGCAGTGCGTCCCTTGGCGTTCCCACTTTATTTTCCGGTTGATACTCTGTCTTCTCTCCCGAGAGTATTCCGAATTCCACTGAAATAGACAAAATTCTTGAATCTAACCCTGAGCCAGATATTAAAAATTAATAAAGTTAAAGTTGTGGTGCCATTCAAAATACTGGAATACAAAATCCATTTGGATAGTATTACAAATTGCCGGGGTATCGGAGGTGCCCAGAAGTAAACCAAACATCCTCATAGAATGGAAGAGGACAGCAATTCTCGGGTGCATGGAAGGACTTCGTGATGGAAGAACTAAGCAGAAATTTGCTCCTGACCTAGGATAGAAAAATTTTCAGCGACCCGATGGATCCGTTCGCTAAAATCTTGTGAACACTGTAGTAATAGGCTCATTTATTTTTGACATGATATATGATGACATAGAGGCTGTAAGGTTAGAACGTGAAGAAGTGCATATCGATTCAATGTAACCTAATCCCTGTTGGCCCACACCCGTACTAAAGTGACGTTCGCTTGTGGCTAGGCAGGGCAGCGATCGCAGTTAATCCCAGTGCTATCCCATGCGGGCACTGTCCCAATGATAAAAGGCCGTGAATTCCTGGAAGCAATGCACTAAGCTGAGGCATGTATCACTCGGCATATCGCTTTAGATGCCTCATACAAAATCCTGAAGAACAAATTCAAATGCGCACGGCCAATCATGACGGAATGACAAACTGCACTTAACGCGCATTGGCTCAAACATCACCCAACTGTAGAATCTTCTGTTAGTCATGATTAATTAGTTAATTGTTCTTATACACATCCCAAGAGTTACAAGTGCAATCATTGATTTGCCGATTCATGCACAGCCGAGACTATAATATATATATATAATATATATACAATATAGCCAATCATAAGATTTGCGGAAACATTCCACATCAAACGTGTCCTTATGCAAGACATAGAAGGTGAAATTAGAATGTAAATCTCATGGCTGATCACAGATACTCCTGCAATGAGAGCAATCGATTATAAATTTTTTAACAAGTAAACTGCATCCTGAGCACAGCAATGGTATTAATAATTCGAAATTCGCTTTGGATTGAGTTCCACAGCTGAAAAAAAAAACATTTCGTTGGTCTCGACGCGTACATTCACGTTTGAACCCATGCAGATGACCGTACAGTTGAATAGTGTTTGGAAACCTAAAGAAATCATAAGATTTGGGCAATCAAGCCAGTCATTGAAGGGTCGTAAGTTCAAAGCTGTTAAGAGAGTTAGAAGCTATTGAGGATCTGAGTTTATCATATTCCAATGGTCTTAATCTCTTAGACCATTGCGCCCTGATCGTCGCCAAAGCACACAGAACCCCCGGTTTTATCCGCCGAAATTTTAAAACAATCGATATTTAACTCGGCCTTTATAAATGTACGATAGGCCTGGCTTGGAATACTGCTCATTTCTATTAAGCCTTCAGCGCGCTAGTGAACGAAAGAAAATAGAATTGGTCCAGCAGTTCTTTACTTAAAGAGTTTTATCGTCGGAGCACCGTAACCTGACGTAAACAGAACGCTATGGACTTGTACACATTGATCCCTTCTGGTTAAGCCGATTACAGAAGGGAGTCTTTTTACTGTTTTAGCTTTTTAATAGTCGTATATTTAATTCCCTTAACACTGTGAGGCACCTTGACCACTCTCGGCATAGCAGTCATCACAATGTCTTTGTATCTCTTCCATTAGCTCACACGTTTAAGTATCGTCGGTTCTTTTGGGTAAAAACCCAGTCATATGGAAGAATCTACCACAGAATATGAAATTCTGCGAAGTTATTTTTGTTTAAGAGAATTTTCCTAGTTTTTTTGCATTCACAACAGCTTCCAAGAATTATGGGTGCCAACACGGTAGAAACTGTTTTCCGGTTCGAAGGAGTACGGGACATATGAGCCCGAGGGCGATGGCGCCGTCTCTGCAGCCTGCGCCCAGTGAATTCTTCGGCAGACAGCGAGCAACAGTCCCCGGATGCACTCTTGCCTGAAGCAGAATCCCGGTTTCTAAAAAAAAAGACAAAGAGACTGCAAACAAACGGCACTTGCAAATAAATAAATTGTATATTTAAGGCCCAGAGAGCCCCGTCATTTCAAACTTAGTATCGCGGTATAAATAAATACAAAGTGGATAATTGCTTCACTATGTGAGCAGCCATATTAACAGCAGAAATGAACAATGTGGTAGGCATATCCGATTCAGAACGATTTGCCATTTTTAAAACAATAGTCAACAATCTTTAACATAAACGGTGAAACTAGAAAAGAAGCAGTAAAAAAACTCCTACGGTGAAATCAGAGGCGGAGTTCGGTGAGCCGCCAATTTAAAAAAATTAGGAAAAAAAACGGCTTCACTAAAAAATTAATAGCTAGATGCAATGGGATAGTGCTGTGATGTTGCTGACAACGTACGAGGGTTCGGAACGCTCCTTGTCGTGTGAGAGATAATATAGCAGTCAGAGCTACTGTTTGTAACCACCAGTGGAGGTGAGAGAGGACGAACTCATCGTGGACACCAGGGTCAAAACGAAGAAGGGACATTAGAGGTCATGATATAATCATCGAGATGCAACCTTGCCGACTGCATAGTCCACCAATCAAAGAGGCAAAACCATCAGAACCCGCCTTGATCCTCAACTGAACCTGGAGACCATATTCGGGGTTGCAAAAGCGGAGGAAATTAACACGGTTGTAAAGAGTCGGCGATGCTAGTTTAAATGGAGGGGTGGCGAAAAAGTGAATGCAAAGATTGACTCTGCAGAGGATGATGGAAATATAATAAGAGACCAATATAATATCAAGGGAGCTGCCTCAAATACCAGGAGAACCCTCTTCGAAAATCCAAAAATTTGGCGAGTTAGGGAAGGAAACAAACAATAAGGACTTTATATCTTCCGGAGTTAAATGTTTGCGTAACTTTGTTTTGAAAATAGCTAATGTGGACGACAACCTAATTTGCAGTGGAAGATTATTCCAGATGAAAGCATATTTGGAGGCAAAAAAACTGAGACCGGTTAGTTGTGGAGCTAAGGGGTGGTGAAATGATCATGGAGGAATAACGAGTGGCATAGGGTCGATCTACCGGAGTGAGAGCGTTAATTCGTGGGAGATTTGAGCTAGAGTTAACGCGAAACAGGAAGCAGAGACCGGCTTCGAGTCCTCTAACCCACAGAAATTTAATGTTTGCTAACGGAAATCTATCCGTATAAGAGATACTGGATCCAGGAAGAGAAAATAGTCTTCGACTAAAAACCCTCTGAACTTTTTCAATCTTACTGTGGTCAGAGGCGTTTATCAGCCCAAAGAGGGGACAGCAGTATTCTAGAATAGGAAGACCAAACATGCAGTACAGGTCTAACTTTATTTCCAGAAGGAAGAAATTATGCGATATTAAACCACATATCTGTGCAGCCTTTGCAGAAATTCGATCTGCATGAGGCGATAATGCTTGCTTGTCGTGTAACTTAGACCTAACTCTTTTATGGTTGATCGTTCTAAAAGTGTACTATTTTGAAATACGAGGGGTCCAGGAAGCTTAGCGGGGCCAAAACACATAAAACTACTCTTGGATGAAGAAAACTCCATCTGCCAAGTACAGCTCCAACGTGAGAGCATAATTAGATCAGTGTTGATTTTATCAACGCAACTATTGGCACTGTCTTTAGAAAATGAAAAAAATGCACTTGAGATCGTCAGCATAAACGAAATTTTGTTAATTTGTGAGTAAAGCTGAAATTTCGTTTATATACAGAATGAAGAGAAGGGGACATAGAACCGTGCCTTGAAAAACGCCACTCGTTAGCCTTTCCCCGATCTAAACTGCTATAATCTCACAGAAAGAGTTTTTTCCCCTGAATAATATAAAGTTACGAAAAACATTAATAATGATAGATATATACAGGCATTTTTTCCCTGCAAGCCTGATCCCCATCGCATATTTCGTCTGATAATGCCTGTAAACCACCATTAAATACAGCTGTAATTATTATTATTATTATTATTATTATTATGCCTAGATATTAATGCATATCCACTTCTTTTAGTTTAATTCAGTTATTCAGTACTGGGATTTTGGGAAATGTTTCCGAACAGCTCCCAAGCACAATATATATATATATATCCCAAGCACGGATATATTAGACGGCAGAAATTGTTTAGCGGACCAGATAGCCAGTTTACTAACGGTCTGTCGTAGGTCCTGCACGTCGTCTAAACAGCATATTATTTTCCAGATTTTATATTTTTTGAAAATATGCTAGCATCACAGTCAAGATCCTCGACAAATGGATTAAAAAAGAGGATGCAGAGAAGAGGACCTAAGATAAACCAGAGTTGCAATCCGCTTTTTACTGGTATCCATTCCGATGCCGTGACACCAACAATTATTCTTTACACTCTAAATAAACAAATCAATAGTTTTATTAGGTAATCCTTAAGGTACTATCATGATAAATAATAAAGCATATTTTCAAATGAATTTTCGATCGAGCAAGCACACACTCTACAGTGTTCAGTTTTTATAAAATTATATTCATAAAATAGGCAGCCAGATATTAAATTCGGTTGGTGAACCATAGAAAAAACTACTTTAAGTTTGTTAAAAAAACAAAATGAATATGATTTGAATAGATTTCAAGGAGAAAAACTTTCGCTCCTCAGAAAGTAAATATGTGTGGGACACGACTGCCCTGCAGGTTAGAGTTGAAACTTTTAATAAACTCAACAATACTGCCTTGGATTCTGCACTACCAAAACATTATTTCATAGACGTTAAGGAGGTACGCTATCAAAGGCCTTCATGAAGTCGAAGAAGGTAGCTTCCACCGAGCGACCCTGCCTTGATCTTTTTTTTCATGGAAGTAAAGACCAATCCTAAGACACATGTGCCAAAGGCTAAAGCCATGCTGAACAGCACATAAGAGTCTGCTCTACTCCAAAACGTCCTTATTTGCCACTCAATGTTGTAAAAACTAAATAAACAGTAGCTTTCCACCATCAGTGGGTAACCTAGTTTATAGACGAGAAAGATCAAATCAGTTTGTCATTTCTCAATTAGTTCTTCTCCTTCCGTGGAAGTTTGGCATATCACTGACACCGGCATACACATTGCATCGGCCAATTCTCGAAGCGTAGGAAGATGAATTATATCTGGCCCAGGTGACTGGCGCATATCTACCGGCGAGTCAACGAATAACGAAGGTAATCGCCACTGCTTTGTGTCCAGACGAAAGAATAACCCTTAGTCTCAGGAATAATGTCAATGCGAAAGATAAAATTGACTACTTCAGCTGAAAATTAGGAAGACAGAACTAAATCCACAAACTCAAGTTACAAACATAGGCTGCTTAAGCAAAATGGGGCTGGTAAGAAGACGAATAAACATATAGGTTTATTCAGCTGCGGGAGAAGAAGCATTGGGATTTTCGAAAGCAAAGCCTTTTACTTTATAATATACTGAAATCCGCTACGAAGCGCCGAAATAATTACCGTGTCAAAATTCGTTAAAATAAAAAAATAAAGGGAATAAAAGCACACTTAATCTGAAAAATTAAGGATATGAGCCTCCCGGTCGAATCAGTGAATATGCAGAATTTCGAGTATATTTCATTTCTAGTTCCTACATTGCTGAGGCACATTTCGGTTGGTAAGGAAGGAATAGGGGGATTTAAAGGGCCAATATTTACCTTCGCGCAAAGGGCAATTGTATGGATTCAGTACTCTAATATTGAGCAATAATTTATGAGCGTGGGCTAGAACACACCCACTTTTAAAACTCTGAGACAAAGGTTGTCCATATATATCCCTCCGAACGTCTAGGACTGTTGTTGTAGATTGTAAGTCCTGTTCTTGATGATGCCTCGATATGAGGTGACTAGAATATAAAAATATCAAAATTAGAGTGGAAGGTCCTTGTGCTGAGCGCAGGAGCCGACAATTATGACAGGTACGCAGGCGCAGGCAACCGTATGGCAAATACATACCTAAACATCTGGTCAGTCAGACAATTATCCCATAACGGACAGCTACCCGTGATGTATTCTGAGGCTGTAAATTTTGACAGCCCTCATGTGGCCTAGTAATGACATCCTATGTTTGCTGCAAAACCTGACAATCCAATACACTTTTCTGACTCTGATTATGATGGTGGATTCGATTGAGAATCAGAAAAGTTCAAATTATAAATATCTTGCTCCGACGGTGTATTAGTCCTCACAAATAATTCCTGGAACTCACCTTTTCGTCTCTATTAGCATAACTTGAGATATATTAAAATGGAGTTTTGTTCTAATACGTCAAAGAAGGCGCATAATTGTGAAAATTTCAACGTGCGTCTTTTCTGTCGGACATTCTGTAGCAAATCATCAGACAGTCCAAAGAATATCAACCAATTGCACTTAAAATCAGGTCTGCTGCCTTACCTAAAGAATTAAAAAAATTGCGCTCGCTCAACCCTCCAGTCTGGTAACCAGTGATCGGTTTGGAACAAAGCATGGACATTGTACGTTGTATAATGCTCCTATAGTATCTTTATTACATAATATCGTTGTCCTTTCGAGTACCTTACTAGGGTTTGAAATGCCATTTGAACTTTTTGGGTGATTATGTACGCGTTACCTGTCGCTACGCGCCTTGTGTTTGATGTGTTGCTTAAAACTACAACAGATGGAGCATAAAAACGGAAGTTTTGAAGTGCCTTTCCCTATTAGTCTTTGCTTTAACGTATATTAATTCGATCAATAAACAAGGTTCTTTTTTTGATTATCATGGCACGCCTAATATAGGACGTATGATAGATACTGAAGCCGTAATCCGTAAGCATATTTCCAACCGAAACCGAAAACCCGAATAATGCTCACCGGTCATATGTATAGAAGAATTGACGCCACTCTATGCGCAGATTAACGTTGAGTTTCAGGCAGATTGAAATACAGAAGATGAGAGCGCAACTGTCTCCACCATTATATGTCCATTTTTGAAACTTGATTCTTGCATAATCTGTTAACTTATCCTATTCTCTCAGTGAATGGAGTCGTTCTCTGCTGAAAATTTTGAATGATACTTTCAAAATAAAGCATATTCTCTCTCTCTAATCTCTCTATATCTCTCCCAATAACATGTGTTTTATAATTACAGATATATTTTTCGAATCGCGAAGTATTGATTATATTTCGGAGGCCTTATTAAAATATTTGGGTTTTCTTATATTCGTAGATTCAATCTCAAAGTTGGATGTTTCTAAAGGATGAAGAAGCTTACAATTAAAGTATAAGTTTATTTAAAAATCAAGCGTAGAACATTGGAAATGGTTATGAGGGACGGTGGTCTTATTTAATGAATCGGCATGTTGACTTAAGCTGAGAACAATGTTAAATACCTACAATTGGAGATTAGCTGCCCGTAATCACCGGAAAATCAAGTTTTCCCAGGTTCATTTCGCTCATATCCAACGACCGCAACTACAACTGCCAAACACATCTATACTAGTGACAGTGAAAACGGGCAAGTCTTACCTTTTTGCCCGGTTGCAATGGGCCTGCTTACGCTAACAATTTTTAGGTAACATATACTAGTAGAAGCAAAAAATTATCTCAATCAGCTCGCGCGGTGACTGCGGTGATGTCCGTCTAATTACGATTCAATCCTTAGCTTTTTATATTACCATAAATGGCTTAGCATATCTTCAGGATGAAGTGACTGTGCGTCGTACACTAATTAAAACGACACAACTTCTTGCCAGTTCACCTACTCTCTCTTTAAGCGCCCTGGGAAACCGACTCAATTTCTGTCTAGTTGGAAGTTGTCAGCTTTTCCAACGGTTAATCGTCTTTTAAGATTTTTTTTTAATCCCTTTGATTGTGGACTGGGGCGCGAGTTTTTTGAAAATTAAAAACTGCAATGACAGCCCTTCGCACGGGCACTGAAAACCACTACGAACCCCTTTTTACCTCTCATATTCAGAGCTAACAACGTATGCATCTATAATCAGCAACACACATAAAACAAAGAGCGTATGTCAAGCACTTTTAACCACTAGGGTTTAACGATGATAGTAGGCATGATTTAGTACCATGAAATAGGTAATGCAGAAGTTACGTAGCTAATATTTGGTAGTACCATACATTATCAGTAAAGATTATCGGGTTGAGACATCCTGCATGACCTGCCTTCTAAACCTCGTAATTCCATTGCGGTAATAGTGGTGTATAAAATGTTGCGCAATGACTACACCGCATTTTACCGGTTATCAATGACGACTAGAGAATATGAGATCCAAATCATCCATGAGGTCGAAACCATAAAACAACGTCCTCTGGCTCAGTCCACTGTCATCCACTAAGTAGTATCCCACGGCATTTAAGTCAATCTGCTTTATTTAGATTTTTTGGACGTAAGAGAGCTGTGAATGTGTGGTTCCGACACCCGTCTATTCACCATACACTTGTGCATTGGTGATGATGAGTTTAATAAGCGCAGTCAATTTAAACGCAGGTTATTTTGCATTTCGACTGTTTGAAGTCTGACAGAATACTTCTTCTCATATTGCATAAGTGCCATCGGGTAACTAATTATGCCTTATTATCTTGCAGCTGAAGGACGAGTCGCTTCCTAACTCGCTCGTGGAGGCCTCGATTGCGCTTTCTGATCAAAACGCAAACAGTGATGATCCCTTCTTAATAAGTGACGATCAAGTCACCAGCCTTCAGACTATAATTGATGAATTCTCCAGTTTCCAGTCACCGCATATCACCAGCCCCCAAGAAGCTGTTAATGAAGTAAGCACAAGACTCACCTTTTGCGATGTCTATCGCGGCAACCGTGTTTCGTTTCTTTTTCTCATACATAATTTACCTGTATGTTGCTGACGTCGGTGCTGTTGCTCAGGTGCTTTTTATTACCTCTTAGCAGCCCGCATAAATTTCTTGTTGCAGTATTTACCCTAACCACATCAGCCTTAATTGATGTTAGATGACGGGAGTAACTATATAACCGGCTTAGCACTTTCTCTAAAATTATCCTCAAAGGTCCTTCACATTGGAATATCAGTTTACAGTCTGTCTCAGGCGTCCCAACAAAATATTGATTTTCCCATGTTATGCACATTGTCGTTTGCGAAAGCACACAGCACTGAACTAGCTCAATGCCAGACCACAGCGCTACACTTCGTGCTGATACAAGCTACGAAAATGTCTATGACCGTACTCATATTGGAGTTCGACTAAGACTGGAATTATATCTCGCCGAGACGGCACTAACCCTCCCAGACAGTACGCTATTGACCGCCGGATGATTTTGCCGATACGATGGACTTTTATGTGCCTCTGAAAAATTCATCGCAGTGAAGCCTTTGGCAGCCCAGTCTGTGACTTTCTTATCTGTAAGAAGTTGACTTCAACTGAAGCATATTCCAGACTACCGCTCAGGAAGTGCTAAATCAAATCAAGCTTTACCACAAGGATTTAGCGTGATGGCAAATGCCGTATATTGCATGCCGCAACTGCAACGAACTCTGCAATACACCGACTGAGATATCGAGTATGAACGCGTGGTCTTACGGCTTTTGAAGTTGCCTCGGTGATCTGGACAACCATTGTGTGATGACTGCGCTTCTTTTGAAACATAACCCTGCGTCTTAACTTGAATGTTTCGGCCTGTTTACTTGTTGTCCAGTTGAAAGACTTACTGGCGCCTCTGTATAATTGACTGCAACCTGCCGCCTACAAAGGGGATTCTAGATATGTCCTAATAGCAAGGCAATCTACAGCGAATGCTTTTCCAGAGAAATTGAAAAATTTTGTTCGAAGGTGTTATTTAACCAATAGCATAAGCGCTGACTAAAATTTATGAAACAAGAGCTGCACCCAGAGATTGTAGCTACACTGTCGTTAGATCAAACTTTCCAACGACCGCAGGCCTATGAAGCACTACCAGCGAAATTCGCGTAGGGATTTCATTCAATCAGTCCGCATCTACTGCAGCAAGCTGACAAGAAGTAATCTTCTCCCAGGGTGACAAACAGCCTATTAGCTTTGCTCCGTCTATTCGAAGGTCACAAGGACTGCCAGCAGCTGACTCGTCTGTTTCGCAGATTTTTCCTCTGAGCATGACTATGTACCAGAATTTCCTGTGCCCGTTCGTAATGCCATACCACCGGAGTTGCCAAAATTAATCCAAACCTGCTATCACTGAACTAGAATCGGAGTCTGTATACTTGACGAAGAAAATTGACATAGTTTATGCTCCCTTCGGTGTCTTTCAGGACTATTGTCTCACGATTCTGTTCAACTGCATACTGGACTAGGCTTTCACAGACACGCAGATGTTAATGCATGTCATAACCGATGTATTGTAAATAATTAATGCGTGAATAACGCTGTAATGCCATTAAGATACCATACATAATTCCAGCGTTTGCCACCACCTTCTAACTCGACGGCAGTTGAATGGCATCTAAAAGTGATCTTGGGTCCCCCAGTCATCTATATATCGGTCTGGTCACGGCAAACAGTGAAGTACTTGGGCCACTGAACTTTTGCTATTATCCTAAATGAAACCTACCCAATGGGTAAGGTAAAGATGCAGTCGACGTTATGATCGATCGAGGACGCGTGACCTTTTCGCTTTATCGAAACTCTTGAAATCAGTCTGTTGTCGGTCAAATTATCAAACTGCAAATATATCAGGTTTCCATTAATAAAATCCTTCATTATGCATTGAGACATGACCCATTCTCTCATGAGGTGTCAGTTATCTGAAGGAATTTAATGTATGAGCCATTTGCTCCGAATGATGTCTTACGGAGGAACTGTTTGGCAGGGCTTTGCCAGAGTAACTACTGTAAAACGTCCCTAAAAGTGTGAATTTGGACGCCTTTATAGCGACCTTTGTACCTTCACATCAACCGCAAGGTTTCCGCAGCGGCATACGAGTTCATCAAAGATTCCGAAACTTGCTCAACAAATGTACTCCCAAACGACTTTTACCCTGATACTTGCATGGATCCAACAAGCCATTATTTTAACTGATTAGTCAAATAGTAAGCAGTAGTAGTTGTTAAACTTCACGAAAACCTGTTAAGTCCTTGTTGTGTCGCTGACCTTCGGTGCACAGGACAGGTCATTATGATCATAAAGAACTTACATGTCTTTATTCGGTCGATTTTGCCGATTACGAATTCGACTTAGGCGTAGTTACCCTTTTTGTACTTGCAGGTGGAAACATTTCTTTCGGAAAATGAGCCGCGCCTCGTAGATCTGGCAGCAGACGCTGACAGCGGCTTCAATGAGCCTGGCACGCTGTTAGAAGTTATGTCATCACGGACGGTTGAATCGCCAAAAACAACGCGGACAGGAGAGGTGTGTTAGCAGCTCTCAATTTATTTGACTTGAAAAGATGCTCCATTTGAACTATAGGAAAAGAAGTCACATAAAAAGTTCCGAACCGGGTCTACGAGGCAAATGCTGGGGTCTACCAGAATAAACTGTTTTACGTGCATCTAATACTATGGTGGATTAGTTCGATGGCGAAGCGTTTCCTAAGGAAGATGTTAAGCTTCTGAATTTGTCGTCGTTTCAGGGAAAATTAACTCAACATACACCATTTAGCTACAAGTTGAACCAGTTCTATGCGTTGTTTTGGCAGTCTTGCCCTTGTGTACGACTATGCCTAGGCCTTTTGTGCCACTAGCATGTACCAGTTTAGTTAATCATAACGTGAAATCAACTCCCTAAAGCAGGTGGTTATGCATTAAATTTTCGGTGTTTGTTGCTGTTATGCGTTCGTACAAATATTGTGATCTGAATTTAGTACGTCTGGGCAAAATGGGGGAATTTTTCATCTCTGTTATTAACTGCGTATTAATATGCAGTTGTCCACAAGGACCTTAGTTTCGGTTCCTCTTGAGTCAACTGACCCCTTCCTGATTACCGGACGGGATACGAGTGGTTCCACTGCTTCTAAGTCTTGAATTGGAGTCATTTCGGGCCACGGGATCCGCCCCCGGGCTCCGTTTAGGGGAGGGCCTCGTTTCTTGCATAGGCAAGAATGCAAAAAATTTTACACGAATAAGGAACCATTGCAGCCTTAGTGACAGCCAGGAGAAGGACCGAGCTACCGAGTCAGCTGTGATCTTTCGAAGACACGAGAAAAGGGAGACACAAGCACTGAAATAGGAATTTTGTTCGTCCGAAATTTCGGATTAACACTCGAACTCAACATTAGAGCTAGCAACAGTATGGGTAAAATGCACACGAGGGATGAAATGTTTATATAATGCAGTTGATATTTCGCGTTACCTATCACAATCAGCCGCTACCTCGTTCACTGCCAATGGTCGCACTTGCTGCAAAGACCATCCGATCGTCGATATCCTAGTTTATAACCGTCGCAATTTCATCGCCAATTTTGATTGTTGGTGTGGTAATTAGTCGATAATTTGGCTCACAGGTACTGGCACTGGAAGCAGTCTTCACATGTGTGTCCTTCACGAAGCTACTTACTCTGCCGGGATAGTCTCCGTACTGAGTAGTGGGAGAGGTCGTTGCACTTGTCAATGGACTGGAAACCGTAGAACAACCTCAAACACCTCGTGGCTCCCGTCTAAATTGAAGCTGTTTTTTTTTTTGTAAATTCGGAACTAGTGTCTTTCCTTCTCAACGCTGCCGCATGCTCAACCGCCCAAGTTCAGGGTAATCTCCCAGTTGCTCCGACTTGGTTGCTTTGCTTGCAGTTCCACCCGATGCAGTACGTTTTCTGTATTGACAGCAGGTCCTCCGACCGCATTGCCGGGCGCCCTCTTTTCGCCTTTGGGTTGTGTTAAACCTCGACTCCAAGTCGTGCGAGAAGTCAGCCGACGACTTCCGAGAGGCTCCTGGCGTACTGAAGGCTTCGTAAAAAATTTATTCCTGGTTTTACGGCACCATTTCCATTAAAAAGCGCCCGACCTTTCTCCTTTTTAACTTCGACCAAACAGAGCAATTAGCATCGCCAGGAGCACGTGTGAGAACACTGCTTTCAGTATTTGTCTCTAGAGACAAATTGCTACACTAACAATCAACACTGATGATGCACTTGTGGTAGCTCGAATGTAGGTGATCAGACAATCATGAAGTTAAGGCTCTCGGTGGTTAATGCGGTAGCGGGTAGTTGTGATGTGCGTGGTCGCATAGCAACAGCAGCCTATAAATACTGCACCCCACGTGCCTACATGCTCGCTGTCTGTTCCTGTTTTTGACGATGACCTCGAATGTGAATCCGAAAAGTTGAGCGAATAAATTTCCTGTTCCAGCAATCGCACCCCTTGTACTGTTTCTTGGAGCTTAGTGGGCGATATCTGGGCGGATCGCACTATATCCAAGCCTGCCGGAGTTAGTTTAGACTAAGGCTTTGATTTGCTGTTAGGATGAGATACCTAACGTCGACCTTACTCGTACCTCTCCCATGCATAAATAACTTATCCGAACCGTGCCGACTGTGAGAGAAATTGGGCGTGACAGTCCATAATACTAAGCAGAGCGTTTACGAGTGCCACGTACAGCCTGGTCACCGTAACGTGTGTCAGTCTGCCTTATACGTATATGGACGCAATTTGCTTCTGCTTGATCAGATGCGAGTTTGTATTCTGAAAATGTGCCGTGAATGTTTATCGTTATATTGACGACCCTTTCCATTCTTGCAGCTGCCCGAAGTAGCATTCACCGTCCCATCTTTGAAAACCGAGGAGAATCATTTCGCCACTGGTGCCTTCGATCAGGTAGTCTCTATTGTACTTTTCAGTCAGTTGACATGGTCTTGTAGAAAACCTATCGCCCTGTCTTGGCTATCATTTCTGACGACTCATCCTCTGAAAGTGAACCGGAATTTATGCCCGAGTGTCCTGCTATAAAAACAGCCTCCGTGAGTGTCACCATCTTCATTGGACTGAATTCCTTTTCAATCTCTTTTGTTCATATTTTTGTATTTGTAGATTGCCTTCACGCATTTGATTCCTCTGAAAAATTAAGGTTTGATTATAGAAAACTAAACACATCGATGTCTGCCAAGCCATGTGATAAGAAGTAGGTTTAATTGACGAGTTTAAGTTCTGCAGCTGTTCGGTCAAGTTTTCGGGACTAACTGCCGCCGCTGCTGCTGCTGCTGCCGCCGCCACCACCATTACCACCATCAAACACTCATGATTTTCATTGTCGTCATACATAGCTTGTCCTAATGGTCATTGCAGCATTGGGAATCCCTATAGCCCCCACCGTAGTTGAAATGTCAAATAATAAACTCGACGCCCGCTAATTCAGACCGCTTTCGAGATAGTAGCTTCGCCCAGTACTTGTTATATTGTTTTGCTCTTCGTTACAGGTCCCGCGAACGTTGCCTCCACCAGTTGAAATTGAAGCAAGCTACTCTCCGCGACTTCCATCGAGTCCGGTAAACATAAGAATCTACATACTGCGATCGATGATTTTTGTTCAGTTTATTTCTCGAGTTACAACTGCTGACCTTTGCCTTTCTAGCCACTAAGCAAGGAAATGAAAGTTCTCGGGAAAGTTTCCAGCATCTTGTCTGGATGCGGTAAGCCTTGCTTGAGATTTCCCAGCCCTAGTGGTTTGCCAAGGTTCAGCCTATATGCATTTTTTATCGACCTTAAGGCTGGTACGTCGAGGTCCGTGCTAAGCTTTCACTTTCTCTTCATCTTTAGTCATCATCGAAGCCCTTCCTAATTTACAAGCCTTGAATGAAGGCTCCGCTCTCTACCTCTCTGACAGGCGGCCACTTGGAGAGGTAAGTTCGAAAGTCATGAATTTCCCGTTTTTTTGAAAAACCTGTTTACAAAATGAAGCGTTTCGGAAGCTAGAGGGCTTCTGAACGCGAAGTACGACTGAAGGATCTAAAAAAATGCGAACGCTGATGTCTATCATGTGCCGCACATATAGGTGAGCGCAAAGTCGGTGATTTGCACGTAACCTAGTTTAAAGTGATAAGAGACTTGCACAGTATCTCCCGCACCCTCCCAACCCTCACCCATCTGCGCCGGTGGCAACAACGAAGAAGTTTGAGGGTGGAATCGGGTGCAGTAGCTGAGAAGACTAAACAGACTGTCTATGCCCGTTATACATGCTTTGTCTGCACACCATATTTTCTCTGAAACAGAAAAAAGGGTCAGTCGAATCCCATCTGAGAGGGAGAGTCATAGAGATCACGTTAGGAAAAAGCCGTTTCTATTTGGTTCCCCGTCCTGAGAAGAGGGCCGAGTTACCCTATCAGTTGACAGTCATCCCCGCCACGGCTGTTGGCACACCATGCTAGCTTGGAAGCGCGTCAGGTTGTTTTTAATGAGAAATATGCACTGAGTTTCGTTGAAACAGAGTTCCCAGAATGTAATTCACTATCTCCCCACTCCCAGACATCAATCCACTGTCCATACTGGTCAGCCATCTGATGCGGGATCGGGCGTAACTGGCTGGCAAAGCCGAGCTTCCCATCTACACGTTCCACACACGACCCGAATCATCACAAAATGCACCAGGTTTTTGCACAATGAGAGTCGGTTGCTCGGATTTCATGTGCGTGAAAGTACCCTGGAAGGAACCTTTAGACCCAACTCCCAGTCAACCAGCCACTCTTCGTATGCTTGGCTGACTGGAGGTCTGATTTATACCGTCAGTTGACAACCCTTCAGATCAGGACATTTAGCCTGTCGCCATGGCTACAAGCGCATCAGATTTGTTATAGTGAGGAATGCACTGGCGTGCCGTGAGTACAGTGTCGACCCCAGCCGTTTCCCTCTCTCAAGCACTAGTTATCACGGCTAGACATCGGAAAATGGGACACTAGAGTGGCTCCTAGGGGGGGGGGATACCGAGCAGCTCAGCCACCGCCCAACAGTGGACATATCGTGACGAGGCAGTCTTTAAAGCAGGTTTTATTACTGTGAATAAATTTTTACCTCGCTGGTCGACAGCTGATATTAAGAACCAGGCGTAAACTATAGAGATTTTAGTACAGTAACCGCTCATTCATGCGTGCGTCAACCATTTATTGTCTGATCCGCATGCGAGCCATTTTTGTTCGTCTCCTCCAATTTCCTGGCATCGGACACCAGCGGGCATCAGATTAGTAATGACAAAGGCTGCACATTGTCGGACTTTAGGTACCGTGGTCAGTCAACTATCGCATGTCTCAGCAACCCAAATAACGGATCCGTTCCAGTTTGGGTAGTTAAAGTTTGTCGAATGTTTTTTTCCGCACCTCTGGGCCAGGGTTGCAGACGCAGTAACATGAGCAATTCCTTCAGTTTTTTAGCCACATTGAGTAAAGGCGCGTCCCCAACAGTCGCCTTTTTAATCTATTTTTATTTAGTCGCTACTTATTTAGTTAGTTGGACATACTTTAATGGGATCGTTTCGCGCCTGTCTACTTGTCACTTAAACTTGGGTTAACTTAGACGTCATCATGCCTCGCCTTCGTAGTTATTACTACACCGGTCGTAAACAGAGCGTATATCGTAATTCCTC
This sequence comes from Schistocephalus solidus, assembly GCA_017591395.1. Classification (NCBI taxonomy): domain Eukaryota; kingdom Metazoa; phylum Platyhelminthes; class Cestoda; order Diphyllobothriidea; family Diphyllobothriidae; genus Schistocephalus; species Schistocephalus solidus. The sequence goes on along the minus strand of WEDG01000744.1, from coordinate 145,648 downwards.
TCAATATTAATAATAATAGCAGTGATTATCAGTGCGTCGGAGTATTTGACGGTGCAAACGAGGTCGCTTAGCCACGAACAATTACAGTATCCTTAATCGGGTTTCTGCATACCGCGCTAGTCAGCTAAAGGATATTTCACCTTATTTTACCACGAAGTTGACCGGATTCAGGCTTGTAGTGCATATACTTTGAGTGTGCGATCGCACATGAAACAGTTTATTATTGACGTAAATGGCTTGTAAACTGGACTGCGTAAATGAGCTGAGGTAGATCCAGTTTTTATTTCACAAACTATGCATTGGACATGGAAACTGGAGCCTTAGCGTTAGTAGGACGCAGTTATCTTTCGAGCGATTCACTTTCTTGGCGAGGATGTCCTTTTGCAGCAGTCCTTTAACTGCGCTTGGTTGATAATCTGTTTGCTGTTTTAAAGTCGTCTGAAATTAGCGTCAGGGAAGGTTATGGATGGTTTGAACAAAAGGGAATTAGTAATATCTCATTGGGATTTCTGTTGTAACATAATGCAGTGAGCATTGTAAATATAGCCTGCTTATACTTATAAAAATGTATATTACGATCTTATTGGATTGGTCAACGATCTAAATGGTCATATACACGTTCTTATTAAATGCAGAATAAGTTTGACGATAAGCTTTTAGCGACTGCGGAGAATTACACTGTACACGTCTTCATAGGCAGTGAGTGCATTTGGAATTAGGACTGTAACCTTCGGACTCTTAGCGAAATATAATTGGCTACTCAGCTTCCCAATCGGTTATCGTATTACCGTCGATCCAATAAGCGTGCAGTATTTCAGACGTGCTATTGCGCGGAATCCTCCTAGTAGTTACTTGACGAATTTAAATACGAATGGTGTAAACAGGATTTTACGTTTTTCAATCTTACTTAGAAGTCCGTATTCTGAAACCTGTAAGCCCTATAAGAATAATCTCTTACATCGTTTTTCGTATCAGAGGTAATTGTGAAGCAAATTGAAAGGACAAACAGTGAAGAACGGGCTTATTTGTGTTTCACAGTCGCCATATCACGTTGCCGTCATTGGGATTTGCGAAAGTTTTGCGGCTCATTCGGTTTCCTAGACCTCAGTGCTCAGCGCCCTGGTAGCTCTGCCACTGCTGGTCCGTAGCCTACTGTTTCACAGGCGAATGCTTGCTTGCCATACAAACTCTGAATATTTCTAAACCAGCATTCACTCAAGGCCATTCCAGCACTCTCCACCCGTGGACATGACGTGTAGCCAGTGGCTGAAGTAATAGGTGAATTCCTTTTCTCTGTGCAGTCCCGTCTTCGATGATAAATAATGTGGAATAATCAGTAACTTATGATCGTGTATTGCTCGTCACTAGGCTGCCAGTTTTGAGTTCTTTTGCTTGAAACTCAGGTATAAGGGAACCAAACGCCCATATTCCCCATGAAACTCCTACGTAGGGCGAGGTCCTGAACTTATTATTGTAAATCTATTACCATTTACGTAGTGACATTAAAACCGACAAAAACGAATGATATCCATCCTGGTGTGTCGTCGGCACTTAACGCATAGTCCTAATTACAAAAGAAATCTGACACACTGGGATCTATCACGCTGCACTAAAAACCGTGGTTTGGAAGGTTGCCATTTAAAGGGATAACTCGGTTTTCCTATCAGGACCGAGAGTCAGGCTGCAATGTTTCCTTAATGTGGCCTGTATGGCCCTCCGTGGGATCCTTAACCGCCCCCTTCCTTGGTGTGTGAGATCTCGGTCCTTTGTGCGCGGACCAGAGGGTGTGGTGGCACGCCTAGGCGCGATAACACCGGTCCCAGGTGGGTGACGAGGAGAGTTCTGTAAATGCAGCGCGAGTCTGCTACCACTATAATGCTTATCAATTGACAAGTCACCATCCCTGCGCCCACAATTTCTTGGGGCAAACGGTGGCTATCATCAGCAAAGACGGTCGAACTTTCATGTTACTGTCATCAGCCACTCCTAGCTCACCTTCTTCCCACGCTTGCGATTACTTAACAGCGCAAACGGAAAGCCACTGTCAAAGGCTTTGACCAGCCATTCCAAGCTCAGTTCATATTCTTCTCTGTTTCCGCACATTCCAACCTCATGGATCTATGCGGTCATGTGCTCCTATACAAAAACATAGTTTATGTCGTCAACTTATCACCCAGGGGACGGTGATACGGTGTAACTTACTGATTTTGTTTTGATGTACCGATGCAGGTAATCCTCATAAAGTTAGCATTTAATGACTGGTGTCAGATTTAAAACTCATGTTATATGTCTTTCAGATCTACGAGACTTTCGGCCCTGTCAAGTCTCCATTCTATGTGGTTGTGTTGGAAAACGTCCAACAGGAAACTGATTCAAGCAAACCATCCAAATCCAAGAATCGTTCACGCCTCCGTTCAAAACAGCCGTCACTTTCGCAGGAATCAGATATCCAACCGGTTGGACGGGCCGTCAAGTCGGCAACCGAAAACCCCGACACCACCGTCAGTGCTGGGCCTGACCCAGCCCGCGCTGAGCCCCCACAAAATCAACCACATCCTCAGCCTGCGCCGGTGGTTCGAAAAGATCGACGTGGATGTGAAGGTGGGCGAGGCTGTTTACTACGTGGCTGATGACCCCGAACTCACCATACCCATTCTTTGTTCTCAGCTGGCGAAACTACGAGGTTCGGACGCCTCAGGCCTAAATGACAAGGAATTGTCGCCCGAGGTAATTGTCCCTCCCCACCGCTCAATACTTGAATCTCCGATAGGAACGAAAAGACGAGTTCCAGGCAGTCGTTCAGAATAAGGTCGCTGGAACAAGAGGTTTACTGGCTTGACGTATTGGATTTTCCCTCGAATCCATTATCAGAAATACTTGCAGATAAGGGTTTTTCTCTGTCTGAGTGATGATATGAAACGTTAGGCCAACAAACTTCTTGTCCCAGCGATTGCATCCTCTTCTTTCTGAAAACGAATCTCGGCCTTATTCCTGATCTTTAAGCACAGACCTTGTTATAATTTCCATCTTTTAGCATTGTTAGCGCAGGTTAGGCCAATATTTTGTCAGCTCCTCTCCGTCTGCTGTTATTGTGTGTGCCTGCCTGCGACTGGCGGGAAAGCACAGTTGATGTTTTAATTTAAGAAATCATCTTAACATTAACTCCTGACGTGCAGCACGGATTCCGCAGAGGAAGGTCCTGTTTAACCAATTTGCTCTACTGTCTGGAACGATGGCCCCGAGCGGTCGATGAAGGAAATGTAGTGCACGCAGAGTACATAGACTTCAAGAACGCCTTTGATAGCGTGCCTCACCAGCGTCTCCTATACAAACTCAACCGTATTGGGGTAAGGGGCAAGCTTTTGAAGTGGATCGAAAACTTCTTGATTGGGCGATCTCAAATTGTCCGTCTTGGCGATCAACAATCGGCGGAGGTGGCGGTTGAGAGTGAGGTTCCTCAGGGCTCCGTCCTTGACCCTATCCTCTTCCTTATACACATTGATGATGGCGTTACTAGGTTGGACTGTGACACCGCCATGTTTGCTGACGATATAAAGCTTTGGAAGGTCATCCACAACGAAACTGATGAAGCAAATCTACAGGCGAACTTGCATCGACTCGAGGAATGGTCGCACAACTGGCTCCTCCCATTCAATGCTACCAAGTGCATTATTCTGTGAATCGGCAGAAGCAGCTACGGGCACCAGATAATTTACTATCTGGACCACACACCGCTACCAAAGGTAGAGGCTCAGAAAGATATAGGAGTATGGATCACGCCCTCTATGAAGCCATCTTTCCATTGCTCAAAAGTAGCAAAATCTGCCATGTCAATCTTCTATCTAATTAAGTGAGCATTGCAAAGTTCGACAAAGAGTGCTTTAATAAGGTCTTCGGGATGTTCGTATGACTACAATTGGAATTCGTCCTGCAAGCCTGGAGACCTTTTTCTGTCAAATACCACAGCACCCTCGAGAAGGTCCAAAGACGTGCAACCAAGCTTGTTCGAGGTCAAAGCTGCCTGCCTTACGAGACATGATTGTCCAATCTCGATCTGTTTCCTCTGGACTATAGACAGCTACGCGGCGACCTCATACAAGCCTTTCGCATGCTGCGGTGTCAGGATTGTTGCCTTGCATCTGGCGACTTCTTTGAGCTGGCCACTACCACTACTTTGAGAGGACATTCTATCAAACTACGTGTAACTGGCGCAAGACTGGACGCAAGGTTCTTCTTCTCCAACAGAGTGATTAAGGCATGGGATGCTCTGCCTGCGGACATCATAATGTCCCCCATCCATAGACTCTTTGAAGCGAAAGTTTGACCAGTACAGCCATATATACCACCACGACATCAGAAACCAACACGTCCTGAAACCTATTTCCATCCACAATTTACGTGTTATAAAACATGCTACTCTCTATTTTTGAGTAATTATAATTTAGCATTGTTTCGTCCGACGCCGTGTAGAGTGACGGGGAGATAACCCTTTGTCCAACGTCCATTATGTCGGTCTTTTTTAATTTGCAATGTCGTTGAAATCAATAGGGAGTTCAAAGGCGTCGCTTACATTTCCCTTTATAAAACTGAACTGAAACCTAGGCTTCTGATAAGTATGGTCGAAGAAGGGCCCGACTCACGATCAGTACGTCTCATCCTTTCTGGCCGCGTTAGTTTTGTTTATCGTGGTCTTCAGAATTTGCCTAATAGAATTCGCACCTAAGACCATTATTTAACTATGAGCCTGACGTCGGGTGCGCTAATAAAGCGAATTTACTGCTGGGAGCTTGGTTGCGACAGCAGCTTATATTTATAACTCTGGACATGGTCTTGGCTAGGAATTGTCTCCGTGTTTGTTGCGACAGAATTCTAATTGTCACTTTGGTTGTAAGAATCGACTGATTAGAACCCTTTTTATGTGTCAAAATTGTGTTATGCTCGTGTAATGGATAATTACTCCTGCCTCCTCACCGCTCCCCTGACTGGACGACGTCTGAAGTGAGACGAACTTTAACCAATGACCTGTATTTCAAGTTTATGTACTTTGCCGACTGAAATACTGTGATTACGTCCTCCAGCGAAGCGAATTAGTTGACTCACTAATTTTCTCGCCTTGCCGAATGTGTCTTGACTGCATGGCGCCCGACTCCGCCTCCGGTCTTCTTTTCCCTGCCTCGACGCCGGGCACGGAGCCCTGATTTTTTTATCCCATTGCTGTTGTGGCAAGGAGAATAAATTTATCCGTTTTCAGAGCAGAAGTCTCTGGGCTGATATTGATCAAATATGTTAATCGCGCCGTTCCATTTCTACGGAATAATTGATTTTGGAGACAGTGTGATATTTTTAGCATTTAGACGATTTTTTTTTCTCGTCGGTTACAGGCGTCCCAGTATGCCCATGTCCTCATGAAGTTGCACCGAAATTGGCGCACACCTTTCTGATCACTGTCACCGAGTAAACTAATGACGACAGAGGTCTTGAACAGGTAATCGCCGGTCAGCCCATTAAGTGACCAGAAAAACAATGTCGGAAGTAAATTGCCAAAAACGGGGATTCTGTGATGGTGGTTATTTACGGTTTATACACGCCCTCTCCTGTAATCTGCGCCACGGACAATGGTTGGGCATGGGATACAGTACCGGCTGAACTATATTCCCCTCCGGTCTACTTATTTGAGTTAAGAAGGCAAACGGGATCACCAATCACTTTCACGCAACAAAATAGGTGATTGCTAGAAACCCGACTGAAGACACGGAAATCGCGGACGTTGTGACATTAGGCTTAAAAAGAAAACGTACGCTTCAGCATTTGCAGCATTAAGCTGTTAACTATGTTAATTCGTAGGAAATAAAAGAAGGGTGAATGTCTGTGGCGTTGACGATGTCGTGGAATAAGAGTTCACGGACGCTTTTCCACGTCCTGATGGATGACTAGAAGAATACTAGCGAAGGTCTTAGTAGTCCACCGTCTGATTTTGTTGTCAATAAGCAGAAAACTGACCTTGCAGATCCGCACGACGAAGCTATAAATACATGGACCCACAACGGCGACCTGGCCGTCATTTGGATTCGAGAGGACTTTTTGCAAAGACCATGTCGGTGGCTAGCACAAAACCGACTGCTAACTATGATGTCCGCCGGAAATGTTATATAAGACATACACGAAATTAGCAGGGATCAGCTCGGCCGACAGACAGGGAAGGAGGAGGGCGATGTTAACGGCAATGGACCTAGGAGAATGTTGATAATGTATATCAAGCTACCTAAATAAAATAAGTAGGCACTCAATAGCAATGTGGCTCAACGTGTACTCTATGCTTTACCCGGGCCAGCGCCTGCGGTCGAAAACCGCTCGCATACGACAGTCCTACCGTCCAGTTTGTCGATGTCCACCGCGTGCTTCAGCAGGCTGAAAGCACACACGATAACTTGGACGAGAGTTATTTTTAATTGATAGTAGACTGTCCCACTCCATTTTCCTTCACCAACTCATGCCCGGTGTCATGACAGAGTAAAGAAGACCGGGTTGGGTGCAGGTGGCGCTCGCATACACAAATTCCCTGGCTCAACAGCGCAGCCGACTGAGGAGGCTATCTCTAACCCGGAAGCGGCAGTTACGTCATTGTCCTTCGCATTTTTAGCTTACCTCAGATGTTGTGGAGCATAGTAGGAAGCCCATAGAAAATCTGCATCTTGCAAAGAAAAAGAAACCTTGTTTGCTTTTAAGAAAATTCGACTGAGTTATGCTGCTGGAGTGCAGCAGAACGCATAACCTAGCAGCACAATTTAAGGACCAATCTAGTAGTTAAAATTTTCGCAACCTTTTCACTCCTGTTATGAACGGTTTCGAATTTCGGTCTGTGTAGCCCTCAAGTTTCTTGCCGCTCACTGTCCAGAGATCTTAATCTTCAATTGATTGCTGTTTCAGCACCAAGAATTCTCCGACGATGAAGAGGAACGCATGCACCGAAGAAAACAGAAGAGCAAACGGCCTGCCTCGGCTATGAATTCAGGTAAGGAACTTTCCTTCAGTATCTGAAACCCAGCACTCGCCCTTTCTATCCTGGCTCTCGGGCCTCAGATACCAAAATCGCGGGCAGGAGTGGGTTTCCATCTCGTTGATGTTTATAACCGGGGCGAAAAAATACTTTCGTTACCTACAGTCAGGCTGTTGGGGATGGGGATTTGTTTGTCGGTAATTAACTCACGCAAAGAAATGAAATCACCGAAAGGATGTGTGTAGTAATCTGGTGTTCCGCATTCGTACTGCAGTGCGTCATTGGATCCGGAATCTACCCGATCTGTTTGTTTATACCATTTAAGTGCAGTTAATCTGTTTTCTGCTTCGGGCGTGTGCGAACTTCTGTGTGAAGCTCAGCGTGTTTTCACCGTCGAACCGCTTCTTGAAGGCCACGAATCCGTTTCATATTTTTACTCCTGAGCGCAAGTTCCTCTACAGCCGGTGTGCGGTCGTGTAAGGCTTGCCAATGGAGTCTAGTTTTCGCCCCTCTCCTTTGGAGGTAGCTGTGCAAGATCTGGTAGTCTGGCCAGACTTCTTAGTCTGAATTCCAGGGCATTGGTTTAGCTAACTTCCACAGTATGACTTCTGTTCTGTCCAATCGTATTCATACTACCCATTTCCGGCCCGTTTATTCTGTATGATTGGCAGAATAATTTGCTCATTTTCCGTAGTAGGCTACGAATCACTATTTGGAGTCTCAGCTAGGCACACGTATTTTTTGCATTTTGAGGGTTCAATACAATTAACCCTGCAGCTGGGATTGTTTACATGCTTCCCGCCTGGCAGGGCACCTTGCACCTCGAAATAAAGGCGACTTTGCGCTAAATTCTGGGAAAATTAGGGCTACGGTTAAAACTAGGATTAAGGTTTTGGGTTAGGGCTAGGGAACATTTACTATTTATTTCATTTAGCTTGAGGCTACATGTATTGGGGCAGGGGCTATAAACTTTTCCAATCAACCTCGTTTCTACGAAGAAAGAATGAATGACCAACCAAACTATGACTTTTGAGCCACAGTAATTCATTAACGGAATGGAGCTAATAATACCTACAGTTGAAAAAATTTTGCCGTGACCGAAAACCTGTAGCATGGCATTCGTCCATCCGAAAATGATAAGAACACCACGAGTAGCCGTTTACATCACCTTTTCTGTCCCTACCGTCCGGTACAAACTAATAAAGATTATCCCCTTTTCCCTAGCCAAAAATTTCCAGTCATCATCTCAAACAAAGCCGGATAATTTCCACAGCGTATTCCCCGAACAGGCTCGATATAAAGGGCATCATCTGTCAGGTCTTTGGCAAAGTCAAACAACCTACACTGGCCCCAGCACGCAGCACCCTGAATATACGGTTCCCTTCAGGGGCAGCTCATTCTCAACCGCCGGTCATGGCTACCACAGTCAGGAGAGATCGTCTTTCGCCGGTTGGCACCCAACAAATACCGGTTACAGTCCGGCATTTTTCGCGCCTCACATAAGGCCTACATATGAGGGAGGCCGTGGGCTCATGACACAGTATGGGCCTGCCGCAGAGAATGCGGGCTACCGTGCCGTCTCCCCCACCGGCTTCGGGTCCTCTCAGGATGGCAGCCCCTCATGGGCTCCCCGATTTGCGGCACATAACCCTATGCCTTGGCAGGCTAGTAGCCATCATGCTTCTGCCGACCAAAGACGATGGGAAGAAAGAGGATGTGATAGGCCTTCTCCTGCCACGCAGACAAGCTCCCAATCCTGGCATTCAGCTTCTAGTAAGTGCTGTATTTCTGAATGTTTTTTTTCGAATGATAATCGAATCGGGGTGATGTGAAGTTGGATTGGCTTAGTTTTAGAACCAGACAATGCTAGCTCTGGTTTTTTGCTCTTGTCAGGTGAAATTACTCGATTTTCTACTGAATTTGACCAACGCCATTCTTGTTGTGGGACCCCAGAAGGCAACCTGTCCTTATTAACATTTCTCTTCGTTCGCTTCAGGTACCTGGCTACTTGCGTGTATCATTGGTTCAGCTCGCTAGTTGCCGGTATTTTTGCCCTTCTGTATATTTGCGTTTCTTTTTAGTTTTGGGGCTCCCGGACTATATGATTTAGAAGTCCACTTATTGCATCTAGTAAAGGGTTCGAACAGGCCAGGATGTCATCCTTTACACGTTAAACCTCGGTAGAGAGTACCTTGATCGTGACATTGGGGTGTTACGGAACACTCCCGTTGTGAATGGGGGCTCACTCTCGAGCCCCGCCAGCAGCCGTACGGCGGCTAGTATTTTATAGGGAGAATATCAATACCCACAAAGACGAGGGAGACTGGGATGGCCATTTCTGGTATGGCTGGCTGTTGACGGCTAATAAGCCAGAAATGGCCATTCCAGTGTCCTTTGTTTTTGTCGATAATATTCTCCTGCTTATAATGATACCTTGATCGCGTTATGATCAAGTATCCTTTCAAACCTCGGCGAACTAAAGTAAGCCAATTTTTAGCTTCGTCCAACCTTTCTCGATCGCGTTGGCCTCTCTCCCTACAAGCAACGAGGACCACTCACCACAGTTGCAGAGAGGACAGAAAATTTGTTTAAGGTGACACACTGGTGTGTTTCAAGTCCCAAAGGACCGGAAATGTTCGATTTGATCGCTTACCGGAATTAGCTGTTAACTACTGTGAGCTGCTGCAAGATGGTTAATAATAGTGACACGTTAACTGTCCCTCTACCGACTTATCTACTCCTTTATTCTTTTCACGACCAATCACCTTGATCAGTAAGACTATGCAACTGGTAGTTTGTCGTTTTTAGGTCGATTAAGATCAAATGAGATCACAAAGGATTGCCTCAGGTTGTCCCTGCACAACTTTATTCAGATTATTCTGCTCTTTTTCTTTACTTACAGATAGCTTAACATGCACCATCCGTATCCGAATTTTAAGCTTTATTTTCATCAAATCACATTCATCTGTCGCAAAAATAGCTCACAAAATCTCTCCGGGGTAGGACTGATTAGTGACTTGCATGTTACATCCCTTTGACTTTGACGGTATATATCTCCTTTTGTGATGGGTGGAGGGTTGGGGGCGCCTTCGTTGCGTTAAGTTTTCTGGGGTCAGTGGGTGCCCTGAAACTCCGTTGACAATAAAGACACCGTGGCAGGGATTGGGTGCACGCGAACAAGGTGGCTTTTAAATTGTCATCTTTGGATCACAATGTGGAATACTGTGTTGTTGAGGAGAAAAGTGCGTTTTGTGTATGATCAAAATAGGAGGCCCTTGCTGTTCCATCTTTCGATTTCGTGGCGACACAACATTTACGCTCTGGTCTGTGTCTACGTGGTAATTAAAGTCAATAACCACTTTGTCTGCCTTCGAAACAGTCGGTAGGAAGGCGTCTAGGTTTTCATACAATTTTCCCTTCACCTCACCGAGCCGGTCATCGCAAAGAAGTAGGTGCTGATCATGGTCGCGAATTGTATCATGAGATCATAGTTGATGTCCTGCGGAAGGCAGGACAGACGTCTCGCGACGTTTTGAGGAGCGCGTCCTATTAAGGGCTGCAATTTCCACTTTGTAGGGCGTCAGTTTGCGAGCATCTAGAACTGTTCTCATTTCTGTTTGGTAGCCATCGTGCTGTCTAGCAGGGAGTGGCCACGCTAGGTAACCGACATGAGCAGTGTCACTGGTAGACCGTGCGGAGGGGCGAAAATAGGAACGGAGGTCATCGTTTGTAGTTTTTTTCATGGCAAATTTTGCCTCCACAAGTCAGTCAGCTTGTTGACGGTGTGTTGTACTAACAGTTTTCAGGAAATTTTTCTTACCCCTTCTCCCCCCCCACGAAGAGTGAATCAATACTTCCATAAATTAGATCCTAAGTTATACCAGACGGCTGCCAAATTCTGCTGTTTTTCACGACTTTGTTTTGGTGGCCAAACAATCCGCATTGGCCTGAGCCTCTCATGAAATCGCATGTCGCATTCTCCCCAACAATTTTTGCTTAGGTGCTGCGGAGGGAGGATGGGAGTGTCGTCGTCAGTGCTGAACATGACTTCATGGAACCATAGACGAGACTTTGGTGTCAATGCGGGTGAAGTAAAAGTATACATTGCATTCATCGATGCGTTTGCTGGAGACCGCTAGTCTGTTGTTTATATGGTGCGTCCGTACTCGTCTTAGATGGCATCCTATATGTTACTCCTTCAAACATGCCCTTCGGAAGTAGTGTAACAACATCCGAAACAAACACTAGCAACTGGCACCGAAGACGAGGTTGGTTCAGCCATTACTCGTGCATGAATTTTTTGACAATGAAACAGATTTTGCCGCCCGGGAAGACTGGTTACCCGTTAGCTTAGCTACTGGCTACCCGGCGCGTTCACAAGTGGTGAATAGTGGAACGGCCTTCAGTGAAGTTTAGCTACGAAATAATCAAACTATCGGGTCCGACGAATAAGCAGTCGTGGACCAGCAGCTGTAGTGCTACCAGGGCACGGAGGGCTGCTATCTCGCACACCAAAAGCCTTAAAAAAGCCGCAAAGCCCGATGACGGCACTGCGACATGGTGACCGTGAACTGCCCTTAAATAAGTTTGCTTGCCACCGCTGCCTTGGTGTTAGGTTCTTGAGCCAAAGCGCTAGAGGAGAGATCCTCGAACAAACAACCCGAGCGGCTGTTAGGGATTCGCCTGTATTCAAAACCCCCTAGAAACCTCATGAAAAATACCCGATTACAGTACTACGATCCATGCTACGGCGACCGCGGGAACCGAAGCGCTCCGCAACCCTGATCCAATGGTGTGGGAACGGAGTCTTAGTATTGAATGCTGGAATGTGCGAACTTTCCTGGACCCAGATACCCAAAGTCTGTCGGCACACAGTCCTCATCAGTACCACATGGATGTCTGCTGCCTGTCTGAGGACCGAATCCCCGACACAGGTGCAAAGGAATTAAAGATCCCGGGAGTCAACTCCCACTTCACCCTGTACCACAGCGACCCACGGGACTCGTCTGGTAGAAACGGTGTGGCTATTGCCCTCTCGGAACAGGCAAACAATGCACTACTTGTATGGGAACCAGTCAATGACTGAGTAGCTTGCGCGCGTATGAAGGTCACTTTACCAACATCTCTGTCGTTTCCATAGTTGTTCAGTATACCTTCCGATCCTGTGCAAGCATTGGCGTGGTTACTTTGAAGTCATTTGATGAATGTTCTTACTGTGTACTTAGAGCGTTCTTTTCGTCCACCTTAGGTGCTAGTCCCCGTAGGGACGTTTGCAGTCAGTCATCTGTAGGAATTAGCCTAACGCTACCCGGGTAAGAATATTCTTCTGTTGCAGCGTGGTGATTACCATTGCCATTTGGTGTGTTTATAGCTAGTTCGACGTTGACGTTTTCTAAGATTGATAGTTGCAGACTTCGTTGTGTGCCAGCTTCACCTTTGGTGTTTTCATGCACAGTCCCCAATAAGTACCAAGTCATGTATCCTGGCTTTAGAGGCCTTGAGATAACCTGAATATATCGGATGCTCAAAAATTTGCGTTCATGCGATAGATTACTTCATTGTCTGATTGATCCTGTTGTTAGGCGTCCACCAACATTTTAATTAGACGTTTGGTGACCAACACTATAGGGTCAGCCATTGCTAAATCCGTAGGGTTGTTTCGTCTGAGTTAGGTACCAGCTTAGTTCTGGTGGGTATCGAACTGCTTCAGTGGACGTAAAGAAGTTCTTAACCTCACCGCGGGCTGTTACTCATTGCATCTAATAAAAGAAGACGGCATTCGCGATACCGCCTACTAGCCACCCAGATCTCCGCCATATAGTTTCCTGTCAAGTAACAGCCAACATATAGCCGAATAATTTCATCATTCGCCAGAAAGTTCTATTTTCTGGTCAAAAGTTCTGGAAGGTGGACTTTTGCCTCGGGTGTATTGTGTGTTGAATAACATGACCAACAGAGACTAGGGAGACTGGAATGGCCACTTCTAGTTTATAAGCCGTCGTCAGCCAGTCATACCCAACGCCAGGTGTTGCGGCACCAGAGGCTCGAACTCGCGACCTGTTGGTTAGAAGCCCAACGCTCTAACCAATCACGCCACGAGCTCGTTGTCTTGGCGGGTTCGATTGGGAATATTAACTATGCATTTTGTGCAGTGGAATGCTCTATACAAAGATACGTATAGTACAGCCTGTCTTCACGAACTTGAAAGTCAGTTTTAAATTGCGCCTGAAAAGCACTAGTAGGGGCTTTTTACTCAATGAAATTGGCGAAATAAGACAATAATACTGCATCACATGTATGTATTGCATGCATGTCTACAATAATTCAATAACTTTCGTCAACATCTACGTAGGACAGGCATTTTCCTCATAGCGGTAGTCACACTCCGACTTTTGTGGGGAATTATTTGCGCCTGCACACTAATTGAGGCCTGCGTTCAAATAACGTGCTCTTTTAAATGGCCTTATTAAATTTCCGCCTCTACGTACAGTAGCTGCCCTATCTCATAAAATCTCATGGATTTCACAAGACCCGTTACGCGAAATCAGACCACGCGGTGTCCCCATGGGTTTACAACAGTTAAAAAGCGACCACTCTTAAAAAGAAGGCATATTTTTGTTTACTATTACGTTGTTTACTACTACTATTACGTTATTTAGAAATACAAATTTTTTTAGAAAAGTGGAAAGTTCCGAAAACATGAAAAATCGGTGTAACTAAGAATACCGAGGTTTCACATGTGCGAGAAGCCTTTTCATGCAAAAGCCGAGTGAATAAAGCAGCACAAATAGAATTACCTTTGAAACTGCTCCTTTTATGTATATTCCACGGAAGTAATCTTCCAGATAACGGTCAGTGTAAAGTATGGCCGTCACCAAACAGCTTAAATGTCAAGCGTATCTTCCGACACGGCTTCACAAGAATTAACCATTTATTATTCCGTCTGTACATCGTTAGGATGCGTTTGACTAAGGCAAACAGATTTTCGCTTGATTGCGCCACTAGAGGTGTCACAGGAATAACATATTTCATAAGCTCACATGTTGGCAGGCCGGCCACTGACTAATAAATTTAATAGAATTGTCAGGTGCAATCATAAAAGTACCACTTTGTGTATAGTACGAGGACTTTCCTTTTGTTAAATTTCTTCATAAGTGTTTCAGGTGTTCGATTACGATGAGTTCCAGATCGCCCGGGATATAATGGCGAATAATTCATGATTTTTAATGGTTTGACTCGATTGCCCACAAATACAAATTCTGTTATATGTGTTGATCAAAACCTTCAAAATAAGATATTTTTTAAAAGCATTTGCTGCAGTAGTGCGTTTCGAGACATTTTTTTTCGAGCGCAAATGGCCGCTTGGGTCTTATTTGTTGACTCACCCAAGCACGAAATCTCATTACCAAGAAAAATTCGCTTCCTTAACACAATTCGGTAGTTAGTATGCCTAAAAACAATTAGATAACTTTCTATAATATATTACTCTTTTAAAAAGTACTTTGATTAAATATTTAGTTGTTGAATACCTGCGTAGTTAACGTTTTTTCAACGTCAAGTCAAGGAAAAATGGGGACTTTTGACCGGTTTTTCGACTTCACTGAAAATTAGGGATACAATTTCTACTGAAAAGGAAAGAACTCACTTAGCCTTTCTAATGAAGCGTTTTTCGCTGTATTTTTTTACTTTTCAGCCCCGTTCTAAGATTGCAAATGCACAACAGAGTAGCCGAATGTATACTAAGATTTTGCGAAAAACCAGTCTTCTGCCCTTTCGTTTTAAGGTTCCTTATTCGTTCATGGTCAACTGCAAATAAAAATATCTAAATATCTTTCGCGAACGCTGTGTCAGAGAAAAATGTCAGCGTTTCTTTGCGTCTCATATATGCGTGTTTAAGGCCCTAATGCTCGGTGTTGTAAAATGAAGTACCTTCACCCAAGTTTATTACTGAGTTTTTTTTGGTACAACACGCCGTAAATTTGCGAAGCTGATTTTTTAAAACTGAATCTCTCCTTGTTTTCCCGAAAACAATGTGATTTCTGTTACCTGCATTTACCTGATTTTTGTGAACGAAAAATCAACTTTTCGGTTCTGTAAAAGGATATATTTGAAATTTTTCTATCTTATATTTATGCTCGTTTATAGTTACGCACACAAACGCAAAATGTTTTGCTCCATACCTTTTAATAGCATAGGAACATCATCGATTTGTCCGTTTTTCCTTCAATAAACAGATCTAGAGTGACCATGTCATTAGTAAACACATTTCTGCACATGAATTCCATTCAATAAACAAAAATAGCACACCCAAACATGTGTCATACTACCACCTATTTTTATCTCGACATTTCACGAGTTAAGCAATCTACTGTAGTTGTCTTCACTGACATGTCTGCGTCACGTAAGTTCTTATGGCCATATGTCTTATGGTGCCTGACAGCATCGTAAACGAACAAGTGTTCTGCCTAATTGAACTGACAGCATTAGGAAAGACTCGGCGGCCTCTGGGGTTTGAATTCACGACAGCCAGTGTAAGGCTTGTGTACCTTAGTTTAAGCTACCAGGCTACTAAGAGTAGCCAGGGGAATTTGGATCAAGTTACCCTGCCCAACCTGTTACAACGTATGAAATCCAACACTTTTGCTACAGTAGGATGACTAGGCAGATAAATATTGCCAGCAACGACACTGGAGTGGCCATTTAGCCGTCGTCAGCCCGTCATACCAACCCCAAATGGTGTACCACCTGAGGATCGAACCCTTGTCCCGTTGATCAGAAGTCCAATGCTTTAACCATTGAGCGGCATTATTCATCTGCCTATTCTACTGCTAGTTGCTGTGCGGCTGCTGGCAGGGCTCGAGAGTGAGCCTCAAGGCAGAGCTAAACGAGTGAGTTCCATCAGCGATCGGTGAGCGTTCATCAGCGAATGCAGCTAGGATGACTGCCCGAACAGGATTTCATTAACATTTTGTTGCCGATTCGAACCCACCGAAACCGCCGAGTTTACACAATTACCCTTAGTCAGTTCAGCAGAGCGTTAGCAGCCTTTTCTGCGTGGGCGATCATCAACTGTAGAACTCTTGCGTTTAGCACATGGATTGAGTATCGCTGCCAGGATTTGCTGTAACAATAGGTCTAGCAACTCCATTGCTTAACCGGGGCGACTATCGTAACTGGAAGTCAATGAGTCCAGATTTCGACCAAGGGGGACGCGCCATGTAGACAGTGCCGTGGCTCTTGACTACGGCATCGTGATATGGAGGTTTGAGAAGCTGATATACGGAGATTTTATCCATTAAACTGTTCTCTCAACCCTCCTTGTCTATTTTCCTTCCTACCGAAGAACTTAGAACGCTCTACTAGGAAAATACCACAAATTTTTCCATAATTGATAAAGAAACAAGCCCAATTACCTGTCTCGTTCACCCGAGATACTACTTTCATCAGATTTTTTGTAGTTGATGCCAGCGGCTTTGACATAAGTTTTGTCGAAATAATATGTTATAGCATAAAATCTCGGGGATAGGCGTTCCCAGTGATCTGAATTACTTCCTAATAATAACTGAAAGCACGAAGACACTTTTAGTGGCTTATGTTTCGTAAGAAGGAAAAAACGTCTTCCCAAAATGGTCGAATGCGATCCGTTTTTGTTTCTCACCGAAGCAACTTTGGAACTCGAGTAACAGTATGCTGGTGAACTGTCAGACTCAGCATTGATCGTTTCCTTTTAGGCTTTAATGTAGTTGTATCTAAAATCTTGCTAGGTAGTCGAGCTGATCTGACTTCTTCACTGAAAGGGCTTTTTTTTTATTACACTGTACTATGGAAATAGGAAAGTTTCAAAGCCCATCTTCTGCATGGAAAACGTTTGTAGTGCCAGTCCCGGCAGAACAGTTGTCAGAGGAGTAAAGTCCTACGCCTGGAGTATTTATCATTTCCTTAGCCACCAGTAAGCTTTCCGGTGGTTCAAAGATTGGGATCAATCGACGCGAATTCCTGAGGCAATACGAGTTTCTTATTTAGTTCTTGAAACTAAAACATTGAAAAACCCCGCAACTGGCATGATTTATTAGAGGGTGTTTTGATGGACCCTCTTCTTGTTCACGCCGTCCCAGTTGGCAGTCAGTCGCAATGAAGATCAAGATCATGAGGTGGGTTTAGGTCGTTGTGTTTACTACCCACCCTACACTCCCTTGTTCTCCAATGAAGATGTCAGACCAACAAGAATTACTCTGGGTCTTTTTATTGCAACTCCAACTCCGGGGGTATTTTGAGCAGATCAACCTTTATGTACTGGGGACATGCAGTTGAACATCGTCCTCCTTTTTCCCTTACAGGTTCCTCAGTCGACAACGTGGGACAGCGCACGGCTATGCCTCCTTTTTACACAACTGGAGGTCCTCACAATCCTCCAACAGGGTTCGGTGTTGTAAATCTGCCAGGCCATCACTACGAGGCACAAAGCCGTCCGCCCCCGCTTGATGTTGGTACCTTTGACGCCAACCGCCCTCCCCCTCTAAACTTCTACACCCCGCAATGCCCACCTTCCGGCAGTCGTAATTCCTGGGGCAAAGACGATGACCGATCGCGGCCCGACTCAATACAACAGCGTTTTTGAAGACTGTGCATTGTCCAAGATTGACATTTTATCATTCATTCACTGCGGTTTGCATAATCTAGTCATAAAAATGTAACTCGTCATTTTTTGGTCCCTCGATTTAATTAACTGCCTTTCGGCCGATGCACTTGTAAGAACCTTGGGTCCCCCGGTGGCAAGCGCTAGACTGGAGTTCAGTCAACGCTCCAACCACTTACTTTACTAGTCCCCGACTGAGAATCTCGAGTTTTGCCTCTTGGCAGCTGTTCGAATAGTTGGCTGGAACTTATAATTTATAGCTGGCACTGCGTCTCCTCTTTCCTCCGAGTTACAATTCATCACTCTGTAATCGACAAGATTGTGCGAAAGCTGTGAAATATAAAGTTGACATTTCCGTCTTAAATGGTTTGATTTAACAAGCACGAATTAAAGAACCACAAGAGTGAGTCGTTCTCATACCTTCAGCCGCTGCATGCTTTAAAGGGACAAGGGAAAGTTTAAACCTGCCCCAAATTTTTGGCGAGTGCTTCCGAACGTTGAGAAAGTCTCGGGAGCCATCAGCAGCTTCTTCACGCCACCCGGAGTTGGAGCTGCACACAGACGGGAGGCAACCATCAGGCGCCGAGTCATGGGGCCGAAAGACCCGCTGCCACGGTAGGAAACGTCTGGAGTCGTTTACCGGATCTGGTGCAGTTACCGACAAAGAAACTGCATTGTGGAAACTAAGAGCTTCTCTTAGCGCGAATGACCGAACATACAGCAGCAGTGGAGAGGAATGCTCGTGGCTCCCTCGGCGGGGCCCGGACATACCCTGAGATTTGATGAGGCCGAAATTTTCGTAAGCGGTGCCAACCTCGTGAGTTGTGAGCCGCTTGAGTCATGGTTCTCCAGCCCGCATTCAATTAACATGAGCAAAGACCTTCCGCTTCCATATTCTACAACTTGTGATCCGCTTGGCTGGTGTTGGCAGACCCTCGCAATAGTTCGCTACAGCGTTGCACAGCTAAATTCTGCTCGTGTAACGATGGCCGTTCCAATACCTGGCACAAGCGAAGTTCCCGGGTGGTGAACAGGTAGGCTGGCTAACAGGCCACCTGTTCTCCGACTGCATGATGAGCAAAAAGGGGACTCTTATACGGCAGCAGTTTGATGTTCAAACAACCGTCTTTATTTTGCCAGCTTCATCTCCAAATCACACATGACAGAACACAAACTGAAGCACGTGCATAGATGGTGCAGATAGCCCACAGCTCCAGTATACATCACTAACTGGGTAGATTAGCCATTTACTCAACTATTCCACCATCATTAACAATGGTGTCCACTGGGTGCCCCACAGCATAGCGGGCACAGGCACGGTGACTTGCTCGCCCCCTTCTACCTCACGCACCCTGGCCTCGTTTCAAGACAGGCACAGGACGATCGTGGTTGACAAAGCTAGGCAGCCGAACTGCGCGGGCCACATACGTCTGGTCAGCGCACAATGGACCAGGTTTTCACACAAGCAACAAAGGGCTGGCTCGGGTCGAAAATGAGTGGGCGTGACACTGAGGCCACACAAAGAAGAAGCCATTGCAATCTTACTCTTCATCCGGCATGGAAGACTGAGTTATCCCGTCACTTGGCAACACTCCGAGCCACGGCATTTAGCACCTCGTGATGGTTGAACAATGTGCCCGATTTTTTAGGGTGAGAAATATGCGCCGAGTGCCAACGGGAAGAGGTCCTCCAAACTCAACTTAAATCTCTTCCATCTCTCAGGTACAGTGCACTGTCCGAGCCGGTGACCCATGTGATGCGAGGCTTTGACGCAGGCGGCCGATGCGCCGTGAGACTGAACCTAGACGAGCCATCAAACCCCCATATGAGGCTTGTTTTAGATGCGCAGCCCAAATAACGCCTTCTGTTGGTCTCGCTCCATGTTGGTCAAGCGCATCTTCCACGTTACCCACTGTAGGAGCCATTTGATTACACGAATGGACACATCGACCTCAGTGGAGTCTCGCATTGGCTGCAGATGGCACAAGTTCACGTGAGAAGTCGCTGTCGGCCCCCATTGTTTTCATCAGCCTACTTCTGATCATTTAAACAGTCTACCGTGTTGCTACGGGCTTCGCTCGGATTGAATGAGTTTAAAATTTAAACAGTCTGGCTACATTTATAACTCCACATGAAGTGCAGCATTGACTTGCAAGGAACAAGGAACCACAGACTGTGGACCATTAGTAACCTTTAACGTTATTATTGTATTGCTAGTTGAATTTTCAGCTGCACCATGGACTTGATTTAATTTTCCTTGCTCAGCCCACGGATTAAATCCGTTTCACGAAAGATGTGAACCGCTTCGAACCGAAGGTTGCAAAATGAATAAATTCGTTAAGAGACGGGTGAAAACACGCATGTTTTTATTTTTCAGATATATAAGACCCCTTTTAGAACCTTAAATATTTAGCATTTCACATAGAGTAGAGAATCTAACTCATTAAAATGCCGAAATTTACGAAGAATTGATAATCAGTCGCAAATTGACATCCGAGTATGTGCAAGAACGTCCTATGCGACCCAGCTCAGGGAAAAAAGGATAGGTCAGCGAGTAGTATGGGATCGGTGATAATAGGATTTGATTTAGGCGAAGGAAAGCGTTAAATTAACCCTTAACTTATCCATTGTTTTCTTTAGATGTAACATTCATTGTCGGATTAGTGGAGTCGCACAATAGTTTGTTGCCCCGACACCTTACGTCATGCCATCCACCGCACGCAATGTCATTCCTAGCTGACGCACTTTTCACAGAACGTCGACAGGAGCAATAATCATGCCGGCTTTGCGCGATCCGCCATTACAACAGCAAAACTGATGCGTTTTGAAAGTACGAAAACTTCCTAATAGCCTGCGCTTAGAATTTTGCCATTTGCATCGATAATTCGGTCCCCTTTTGGCCAACGAAATATGGTGTGACCGCACTAATCCGCCAAAGAATGCTTACCCTAACGAACACAGTGGATAGAGTTAGGGTTAGGTTGGCATGTTATAAGGTCGCATATTACACGCTGATCTGTCCTTTGGTCCCTGCGTTGGGTTGCATGTTACGTTCTCATAAACGCATGCACCAAACCTTTGAAATATTAATGAACAACCTTAAGCGAATTTAAAACTTAAAGGAAATGTGAAAAGTTATATTATGTTGTTGAGAACTACAAACTTTTTGAAAAAGCGGAAAATTTTGAAAACGTGAAATATCATTGTAAATGCAACTAATAAAGTTAAATATAATTGTCATGTCATTTTGTGTATAATGAGAGAAAAATCCTTTCATAAAATTTCCTTATAGGTATTTCTGATATTGGACTACAATTACTTTCAGATCTTCCTTGAAATACCGATGAAAATTTCACGATTTTCACTGTTTTGAATCGATTGGTACTACATTTAGATCCTATTCTATGTGTTTATCAAAATCTTTTTAATAAGATAGTTCTTAAAAGCATTGACCAAAGTAGTGAGCTTTTGGATATTCATTCTAATAGAGATGACCGTTTGCGTCATACTTGTAAATTCACCCAAACATGAAAACTCAATGCCGAGAAAAATGAACATCCAAAACAAAAGTCAACAATCAATATGCCTAAAATCAATTAAAAATGCTTTATAATATGTTATGCCTTTAAAAAGCGTGTGAATAGGATATTAGCCTGACGTTTTATGCTAGATTTGCTTACTTTTATGCCCCGTTGTAAAACTACAAATGCACAATAGAGTATCTGAATATATACTAAGATTTTGAGACAACGACTAATCTTCTGTCCATTGCGTTTTTAGGTTCTGGATTAGCGGAAACTATTATAAAAAACATCTTAGCGTATACTTCAAATTTAACAGGTGATTATTTAGTCCACCTCTACAGTATCCTGTATGTATTTTGTTAACGGTCTTCATTTTCATGATGGTAAAACAAAAAATATGGGTAAACAAGTTTATTCCTATATTTTGTGGCAAAACGTAAGCAATTTGCACAAAATACTTTCTAACGCTGAATTCTTCGCTTGTTTTTGGGAAACTGTGAGTCTTTACACAGTTATTCACCAGATTTTAATTGAATTAGGATTGAAAGTTCCGGTTCTAGAAGGGATTTCTTTGAAACCTTTATTTTTATGTTAATCTTCTTTTACAACACAATGCACGAAAACAGTGGGTTTTGTTCTGCGATATTAAACAGCATAGGAAATTTCGTGGATTTCTGGCAAACTATAATTTCTCCCAAATACTGCCTGTTTTCCTTCAATATATATATATATATATATAAGACTGGACATGTTGTGTATATGTACATGCCAAAACGTTGGAGACTTGCCAATTAATAATTTTTCAGAATTTCTGCTCTCGATTGCGCTAAACTTTCGTCCAACAGACTTTGCAGGCCTTCGAACTGCTAAACGGCCCAGAAGTTGGGAAGAGGGAAGTATAGCTAGCAGTTGACGCCGCAGTCTTCGGCAATGAAACCACGAAACACGTGATTAAGACCTGTTTCCTGCAAAGATTCTTTCGTCACTCGTTGCTATGCCCACTTATAGTTGGCTTAAATAGAAGTTTTGAACGTGTTGTGTGGGTTTTTTGACCGCCAGCTGTGACAAGGGGGTGAGCTTGTTAACTCAATCGGTGCATCAGACAACTTATTCATGTTTGACTGACTTCTGCAGTCTGCAATGGTCTCCATCGTATATAACTTAAGTTGTAACAATTTGGTCCAAGAAAAGAACATGGTTGTTCCGCTCTTTTCTGCATTTAGATTAGTGAAGTGCCGATTCGGCGTAACTTGACGGAATTTGAAACTGTGGCTCAGCGCGCTTGAACCAAGTGCTTTATGAGTAGCTTGACCTGAGGGAAGATCTCGGATTTTCCTGGCGTAGGCGTAGCGTATGGTATGTTGATGACAACGGATAAGCCGGGAAGGAGCACTGCAGTCTTGCCCCTCTACTGGAATTCCTTCGGCACTTTTGACGTCTGTGTTCAACACAGCCGTCGATAGCTTGCCAAGAAGCTCAATTTCCTCTTTCTTAATGTCGAAGTCTGTTTTTAAGAGTGATAGCGCAAAGTTCCAGGCTGGAGGTCATTGGCAGAGCTGGAGCCTTTCGTCCCACATACTTGGTTTTTCTCTCTTTTGCTCCTTTGGAAAAACAAATGCCATCAAGTGTAAGGGACCGTTTAACAGTGCCATACCGTTTAACATCGAGGCTGGTTGATTACTCAGCGGTTGTGTATGTTCTGTGTTGCTTTGAAAACATATCAACTGTATCATTTCCTGATTTGTTGTGGATCGAATGACACTCATCCATAAAGGTTTCCAGGTAAAGAAAGTTAACTTTCAAGCAGCCTATAGTCTGACCTCTTCCCCCGAGGTTTCGCTTCTGCATTCTGTGGCCGCTCTCTCCCAGACCAAATAGAAGCAGAAGGTCACAGGTATAAGACTATATTTTGTAGACTTTTACAAATTCTGCATGTACACATATTTAACGCTAAATGATTTGCGGCAAATATCAGGGATGGGGAGCACTCTGAAGGTTCTGGTATCGTGGCGGAATTGGAAGGTGACGATCATGGATACTAGGCGAACAAAGAGAAAAAAATAGAAGTATTAGTAGGAAAAAAAAAGTTTATTAGTGATGCTTAAGAAAATTTTCAAAAAATGGCCCACCACCAGACAGCTGACTAGACATTGACGCTGAGACGAACGTGCAACGTAAACGGGAACTAGTTGGACAAACGGGCAGTTGACTGAGTGACATAGATCGACAAGATCACAGTTCTTAAACAGTTGGCGGCGTTCTTGACCATGGTAGGTCTACTTGGTGTTGAAGGCGGCAGAGCGCACTAGATCAAACGGTCTTGGTACTAAGACAAAGTGCATGCACGTGCAAATGTTTACGTAGCGCAGCCTCAGTACAAAGTCCCCACTGACACTTAAAACATTTTAGACGTGTGAAAATGATAGCGATACTTATCGCATGTGTGCCGGAAATACAACTGAGGGCCACATTGTATTTCTCTCTATGTGCGTTCATGGAAGGTGCGCATGAGGCGGGTGAACATCACAAGCCTAGCTGGGCGATGTTTTCAGTCCACTCCTGCTAAGATCTTGTCCAGGACCCGAGGAATCTGTGTTGAGCGCAGAGACCACTCCCGGTAAGTATTGTGATAAGAATTACTTATATGGCCCCCTAAACATGGCACGGGAATAGGAAAATCCCTAACATTGACCCTAACAAAAACCTAAACCGTAGCCCTGATCTCAACCTTAACCCTCCAGTTAACACTTACTCTAACCTTAATCCTAAAGTAAATCTTACTTACCTCAACGTTAGCCTGAATCCTAAACTTAAAATTAACCCTACTTTCTCTTAACTTCAGCACGAAGATACCTATACTGCGGGTGGTTCCTGTGCTCATGTTCGGTTTAGAGGTCACCAGAAGTCAATTCCAGGTAATCACTTCGACCAGCTAGATGATATAGGGCTTGTCTGACACCGTAGAATCGGGCGTAACTGCAATGTAAAACCTAAAATATATGAGAAATAAACTACTGCCCAACTTAGGCTGTTGATTATTGCTGACGCAGGACTCCTGACCATAGACTGCTAATTTCAACAGTTGTAGAGGCAACTCTATCATTCATCGTCTGTCTGTGAAGTTGCGATCAGCAGACTAACGCAATGCAAAGGAATCATCGACGTCAAATTGATGCAAACTTTGCTAAAGCACTCCAGAAACTCTCGAGTGAGAAAGGCCTAGATGTTGACTCCATTCCTACTGCCTTTATATATATACACGCAGAGAAGAGGGACGACATAAAATACGAGTCAATTGGTACAGTCTGTTTTGGCTTTATTCTACCTTTATTCAGCCAATCTTAACCCCGACTACCATCTTGGACCGGAGACACAAACAAGCGCTCGGGTACGGCGCAGCTAGGCCATTTACTAGGTCGAGCCGGATCAGAGCTCAAATTTTGTTCAGAAACGTACAAGGAGAGAGCTCCAGGTAGCATCCGAATAACCCTCTATAAAAACAAAGGCAACTGAAAACTTTGAAAGACCAACCGAGTAAATTTGTAATTCAACATCGGTGAGAAAAGTTCTGTGCTTATTTAAACAGACAAACAGAGTCAACCATAAGGAGCGAAATTGGATTAACGCAGGCAGTGTTTAGCTACCTACCTTATCTTAACCACAAGAAAACCGTAAATGAAAGGCTAAGAAATGCACACAGCCCACTTTGCTTATTTTTCTGCCTTGACAAAGATATTCGAAACATTGAACAGGAGCCCCGCCGGCTGATAAGAAAGAAGTTCGGGTGTCGAGAAAGGTCTGTCATAATCGTCAAGAAAGTCTACAACTGCAGGAACAATCGCGGTATCAGTCAAGAGACAACTTCTATTGCTCTAAATGTGGGCCTCAGTAGGATTTCGGACGACCTCTATCGAGAAAATGATCATGGGCATGGAACGCCCAATGGTGCAACGAAACATACTTATAACACAGTTTAGTAAAATACGGAAATAAGAATACCCCCACGTGATACAGGTTGCCTTGCGAAAATTTTCAGGAAAGGTAAGAGTTACCGAACCATAGCACTAATCTTAACATTAAACTTGACTCCAACCCTAACTTAAACTCTATCCCTAACCCTTATCTTATTCATACCTTTAACCAAGGCCTTACCATAACCTTAACTGTAACTTGAATCCTGACTTCGACCCTGAAGCCAAACCTAACCTGAAAACTGACCTTAGTCTCTATAGAAATTTGCGAAAGGCCCCCGGAATAGGGCTGTTCTAAATCCCTTGTCTTGCTTGCATTTTTATATCGTATCATTTGAATGTGGAAACGTTTGAGCGACAATCTGCACCGATGAAACTGTAAGAGCATTTTTGCACCACCTAACGAATGCATGATGCGCATAGTCACCGTCAATGACCATTCGCTCATCTCCGTGGAAACATTTACCTACCCGGTAGGCATGCTGTCGGTATACCTCACAATCCACGGTGAAGTAACAGCTTTGATGCCAGAAGTTGGTCATACCTTTGGCAAATTACAGTATTCATTGCGGAACCCTCACGGCATTCTCGAAACCTCTAAACTGGGAGTTGTAAAGTCAGAGTACTGACCACAAATCAGAAATTAGAACTTATATTCTTAACGGGATAAGAAGGTCAGTCACCTGCACGTCGGCTCCAGTCGCAAAACCACAAAGCCCAGAGACCACACCGATCATAATAACCCTTCGGGTTTCGTCAGGACCAAGAAAATGAAGAGAGGAAAACAAGCACTCGGGGTACATACCAGTTAGTGAGTCTTCAGGTACTCGAACATCTTGTCAACCATGCCGTCCGTGTCAATGTCATGTGCCCAGTTCCAGTCCTTGCGGGCATTGCTATCATCCAGGACCTCCGGCCAGCTATCCGCTGCAAACCAACGGGAAAATGAAACAAAAATTTAAAAATGATAATCACATACGTACAAGCTGGCTGACAGTTCTACCTTCGGTTTCGAAGAGGTCAACCATGTGCCCCACAGCTACATGGAACAGGGACGGTGACTTTCACCTGAATTAAATTATAGTGATATTAGACTTGGGCTTCCCGCTAGATGTCCATTTTTGACTCTTTGATTCTTGTATATTATGTTTACTTATCCTATTATCTTAGTGAATGGAGCCGTTTATATTTTTGCTGAAAATTTTGAATGATACTTCAAAATAAAGCGTATTCCTCTCTCTCTCTCTCTATAGCACTCTATCGTCCTTCCCTACCTGGCCCCGGTGTCATGACCAAGTCAAGAAGACCGGTGGCGAGAGAAGGTGCAGGCGACTGGAGCAGCCGGCGCCGCCCCTAAGCGTACGCCATACCTGACTCAGATCCCACGGAGTGGGAGTGCGATGAAGGTTACATTAAAAAGAAGCCTTTGGAGTTTTACTCTCAGTCCGCCAGTTAGTCACTCCAGACAAAACACACACTGTACTGTCTGCGTGGTCCGAGTGATCCCGTCAGTTGGCAGCCTTCCATGCTGCGGCCTTGAGCGCACCATGGTAGCTTCAAACGCGTCAAATTTTTATAGTGAGGAAGATGCATTGAGACGTCGACCTCAGTCTCTAGTCCTATTCCCAAACTCCAGTCATTTGTGCGGGGATGGGTCCAATTTCTTGCCACGCAAATGTATATTGGATGTTTACGTTGAAGCAGAATCGAATGCAACTAAAATGCTAGGTTAACTGTCATTGAATTGGACTTTTATCGCGAGAGCTTCATTCTATTCAAGCACACGTCGGGGGTGAGTAGTCAATACGTGCGTAATAAACTGTCACTAATATAGCGATGAATTTAGATTCAGCTGGAAAAGTGCCAGTTTTCTGATTTAAAACAAAGACTTGTTAATGGGACCGTGGATACGAGAGCAAATTCAACTGTCAGTCAGGCCAGTACTTACCGATCTTCTGGCGGAAGTCGCTCTCATAGCTGATATTGAAACTCTCGAGCTGCTTGTTGAGTCCATGACGTTTCATGCCGCGGACGACGGCCTCATAGAGTTCCTTGGGGGTGAAGCTGACAGCAGCCAGGTTGTAGACACAGCGTGTGAGCTTCTCACGTGGACAGGCCATGACTTCAACCATGCCACGGATCACATCATCGATCCAAATCATGGGAAGGCGGGTGTTGGCGCTGAGGAAACACGGGTAGGGCTCGCCACGCATAGCGTACTTGAAGATGTGAATGGCGTAATCTTGATTGAATCGAGAGTGGAACATGTGAGTCAGTGCTATCCAATAAACACATAATTTTGAAACAAAATATTGAACACGGATAACTGTGTTTTCTGGGGCAATTTAAAAGGGTGAAGTCTAGCAACCGTGAGGGCAATGCTTTATTTAGGTGACTGCAAATGATTTATGGGGAAGCCTGCAGGCGGCCTTCAGACGACCAAGTGCTTAATAATTGGCAAAGTTTTAGTAGCCATAAATGATTGACTGTTTAAGATTAATTCCTCTTATCCATCCTTCTCAAGGCCGCAAGATCGAAAGTTCTAAGATGTTGGGCTCAGGTCAAAAGACATGTCGGTAAGGATGCCTTGTATGACCGGTGGGACAGGACACGGGGAAAAGGAACCATCTAAAATAAATGTGGCTTTGCGCTAAATTCCAAGGAGCTTACCTGGATCACTAAGGTGATGGGTACGGTTAAGTTTAGGGCTAGGTTGAAGGTCAGAGTTAGGGTTAGGGCCATGACTAAGCTAAGAGTTAAGATTATTGAGTTAACTGTAGGGTTTAGGTATAAGGTGGGGCTAGATTTAGAATTAGGGTGACAGTTAAGATTTATGTTAGGGTTAGTGTTAGCGTTAAGACACGGGTATATTTAACCAGAAGGCCACCTATTTTAAGCGGGTGGGGTGGTTCCTATAATCGTGTCATATTTAGGCGGCTACACAAGGCATCCCTACCGGCATGTTTTTTGACACCTTCTTGAAGGTTATCATCAACCCATAAGTCATTAAGGTCCCATTAATCGTATTCCTTGCATGAAAGATTTTTAAACTACGCAAGCACTCACCGGTGGTGCCACCACCTGGTTCGACATCGGCGGATATGACACCTGGCAGACGCAGGGATCGGAAGTCGAGGCCATAGCGGTGATTGAGATACATACCAAAGAGCTCGGCGTGAACTTTAGATACACCGTAGATGGTGTTCGGTTGTTGGATGCAGTCATCGGGTGTGGGGTTGCGGGGTGAGTTTGGACCGAAGGCACCTATTGAGACAGTAGCAAAAAAACCAGTTTACCACTAAACTTAACACAACACCTTTAAAGCAAGGTGTAAACCGCAGCCGATTGCTTAGTGTTCAAGTTTGAACAGAAAATGGCTAGTTTTGCATGTCTGTGAGTTACTTTACAACGATGAAGATTATAGGACTGGAAGTTTACCCTACTCTGATCTGCCGAATGCATCTCCTAGAGCTGCACTACTGTTTCAAATAAATAAGTCTACTTTGATATAGGCAAACGCATGCATAAGCACTTTCTTTATTGTGGAAGTTAAACAAGATGGGAAAGACCAAATAAATTGATTTACCGATAGTGCTGGGGATGAAAAGACGAAGATTATACTCTCTGGCGACACTCAAGATGTTGTGAACACCCTCAATGTTGACTTTTGTGGCCAAAGGCGTGTTCTGTTCTCCAATGGCACTCAACAGGGCGGAGAAATGATAGAGCCAGGTAATTTTGTGCTCCACAATCAACTCCCGAAGCAAATTTGTGTCCAGAATGTCAGCAAATTCAAAAGCACCTGCAATATGAGTAATAATGTGTAAATTGCAGCGGGCGTGGCGTCCAGCTTATCCTAGACTTTAAAAATTGCAGGTCTATAGTGGCGGAAGTGGAAAACACGTACCAAGGTCCTTCACGCTAGGATCGGGTTTCTTGATGTCAGTCAGAAGGACAGAATCCTTTCCGAACTTGGCGCTGAAAAGGGAAATAAAGAAAACACCTGGATTGTGGGGGGGAGAGACAATTAGTTAATACAAACATCGCAGAAAATCAAAACGCACACTGATGGCTGAAGAATTTGCAAACATGCCCGAACGCGATACGTTTCTACTTGACTGGTAGCCCTGAGTGGTTTGAAGTGGCCTGAAGAGATATATAATGCCAAACCATTGAACACGGGTATAAGTAACGCCCCGGACTCCAAGTGGGCTCACGCTAAATTTCAAGGGGTACCCATTCCCGCGCTAACACCAACCTCACTGCTAACCTGCACAACATGAACACTAATCACAACATGAACACTAATCACATGAACACTAATCACAACATGAACACAACATGAACACTAATCATAAGCCTAAAGTTAACACTCCTTACTTGAATATCCCTGGAATTAGGCACAAGGACACCTGTAATATGGGGATTTTCATTTCTGTTTTTTACCCGCTAGGCTGGGCTGGACATGAAAGAAATGACGAATGGTCCACAGAAGAACGTACCCTTGAAATGTCGGACACTAGTATGCACTGATGTGGTCACAGATTCTAACGATAGCTGAAACCCAACAAAAGCTGACTTCCAAGGCTGCAAACTATCAAGTGATAGCTGAATATAAATTTATCCGAATGGATGAGCCAGTTGGAAAGAAGAGTATCAAAAGTTAAGTTCCCTTTTAGCACACCTGTGGTTTCACATCAGTGCGACTTTGCACGTCTGAAAGTGCTTGCAATGTTCATGGCTATTGACGACGTTATGAGTTTTTTAGCATACTTTTACCGTAGCACGTCTACAAAACAACATATTTCCTATTGCAGTCCTATAGCCATGCCTATTTACCTAAATCTCAATGCACAACAAGTGGTCTTTCCTCGTGTATCTCTACATGAAGCTCAGGATTTGTAATAAATGAGTCGGCTACTGAAAGTTTGATACGGGAGGATTTTTTGGGGAAACTTAAGTAAATAAACTTGAAAGTGGCAACTTGCATAGTCATTTAGGGCAATTTTCTCTTCTACTTTCCACCAAAATGGAAGGAATATATTGTTAATGAAAGGCTTCAAATTTACAAAGAAAGTTGCAGTATGAAAACGCCTGATAATGCCCTACCACAACATTTTGGCGGCCAGTATGAGTAGGTGAAACAGGAGATTTTCCCTAGGACCCCAAAGGATCAACAAAGTCCAAAGGGCTTGATCGCACCCTGCACACACGAGGTAGAGTATTCTGACGCTTAACGTTAAAGAATGTAAATAGGCCTCAACATGAAAAATGCGTCATTTATCTCCCATCACTAAACAAGGCTTAGTTTACCAAGTCCTCACTGCATAATGCAGCATAAGGGTTTAAAATCACCTCTTTTTGGGTTAAGGGAAACTATTTTTAAAAGGCAATTTATTTTTAACGAGTTTTGCCGGGAGAAGTGGCCCGTGTTTTTTGCTTTTTTTTTCCCAAAAAAGATGTGTATATTTTTCATGTTATTCGAAATAGCACTTGAATTTAGTGAGTTGCGAAATGGTTTGACAGTAACGAAATAAGGTGCTTAAAACACTTTGCCCTAACTGAGGTAACCGGCTTCCAAATCGCTTTGGTAACTGTTACTTGACCAGGGAACCCCTGGTGAAGAATAAAATTCAACCGATTAATACTTCAAATGGGTGCACGTTAGTGCACAGAAAGGCACGATCTTTTTATAATGACTACGTTATAATAACAAAAACTTCCTATACCAAAATTTGATTTTAAAATTAGTAGAGGCTCTGTTGATGCACAAGGCCGCTATTTGCAGCATAATGGATGGGACCACAGATACTCATAGCAGTAACAGATGGTCGAAAGGAGGTGAACGCCGCAGCTTCAAAAGCCTGGCGCTCGGTTAAACCTCGAGGTACAGGATGGAATCCAATTCGAATTTGACTAAGGCAAAGCCTTAAAGAAGTACAGGATTCAGAAGGCTACCTCTCAGACAATGGTGGCGTGAGACCTCTCCTCAGATTTTTACAGAATACGCTAGGTGGCAGGGTTTGTATAGATTCAAAAATTATTAAACCAGGTCACGAATACTAGCGTTCGTAGAGATGATTTTTTTAGACCTATGTAAAGAGCAAACATCACAGAGTTTAACTAATAACAAAATGGCAAACGCCGCACTAAGGGCATGTAATTTTTTTCTCTGCGGCTTTACTGAATTCCATGGCAACATCTTTTGGGAATTACTTTCATCCACCTTAAGGTATAGGTCTACACAGTTGAAGAGGCCTGCACATCAAGGGTTCAACGTACTTATGACTTCTATCAGCTAGTTGTGGGGTACAAAGGCATGAGACAGTGGGGCCAGGGGGTTAAGATATTTAGAGCCCGAGGGGGCGCGGGGAAAGGCAAACTTACCGAAGAGCACGAGCAAGGGGCATTCCAAGTTGTCCGAGCCCTCCTGTGATGAGAACCTTTGGGGAGTCGGAGAGAACCTGACGGGAGGTGGAGAAGGCCTTGCGGTTATTCACCACACTGACCAGGCCCATTTGGGTGGTTTTGGGAAGCGCCTTCTGGCAGATTATCAAAGCCTGCTTGGCGAGCATGATGTGATGCCGGTTCGGTGGCGAGTTCAGAAAGGGGACTTGTAGACACATGCCTATCCTGGCTCCTCTTTTTATATGCCATGTGCAGTCGCACAACTGTGTGCGTGTGTGTATGCGAGCACGCGCCACGAAATCGGTGCGTTTACTGTCTGACGTGTTAGGCAGGTTTGCAGGCGAAGGGTGTGTCCCACTGTCTACGTGTACGCGTGGATATGCGCCCGTTAGATAGCCCTCCCTCCATCTGTCTCTGTGTCGCTCTCTCCTGATGTCGTCATACAAAGTTCTTTACTACCGCCGCCGCCACCGCTATGTTTGTGTACCACCTGGGTACGCACTCATCCGCGCTGTCGCAACTGGGTCGAGTTGAGGTATGGATTGAGCCAACTGCAGGCACGTGGGCGGGCTGAGTTCGCTGATACTCTACACTGCTGCTCTTGCCCCTGATCGGGCGTTGTCTGGCAACCTGCTCTCGTTGATCATGTCTCTGACGTGGTCGTCTGACGTGTATCGATTGAGGCACGAAACTTCCAGAAGCAAGCAATGTGAAAAAAACAGCTTTTGAAGTTATGACAGGTGCACGGGATGCTGCTTTGAATAGATGGAAGGGCCACCGAGTGTACTTTTAGATACCTAGAAGAAATGGGTTGGTAGATTCTCTAGTCGCCTAATTACTGACTGTAGACATGGAGGCACCGCTTGCATCTCCTCGCTCCTCATCCTTTTGCTTTTAGGCTCATTTATACACATAAATGAATAGAAGGTAGCGCTATGATCGGCATAATGTCCACCGTAAAAGAGGGCCATATGGTTTGGCTAAAGAACGTGCGATACACGACAAGAGGAGGTCATGTTATTTTTAGATACAGGATTGCCAATACAAGTGAAAAGGCGAGTCCTAGGAAGTAGTTGAGAAAAAGTAGACCCGAGCAAGAACTTTACTTCTCTCATGGCCCGAAACCTCAGGTGACTCAAGATCTTGTTCCAGTGATCGCGGCTAGTTCGTCTCAAATACAGGATTGTTCTATCCCTAGCACACGGAGCCTTTACGTAACGATCATCAAAAAATCACAGCAGAAGCAAGGAAGCTTTCTAGTACGGATAGTTCCCAGCTAATAACGACACTTCTTGCTGTTACTAGTTTTCTTCTGCCTTTTTAGGTCAAAGCGACACCGCTAGGTGGAAAAAATTAAGTGGAACAAGCCAGCATTCTCCTTGTGTAAAGATCGAACTTGCTGGAAATTTACATAACTCACTTTAAAACGCATGATTGCTCGGAGTTCATCTTGCAACTGAAGTACGGACTGCTTATAATGTTGCCGGGGTTTTTTCGGCCAGATACCTAAGGAGGACCATGGTTGGCCTATTGCTGTATTAGTTTTTTTGACTGCGTTTCTGTCCGTCTACAAATGTGTCTTTTAAAATGGCTAGCTTCCATAAGGTAATAAATTTACTTCCGAAAGACGGACCGTTGATATTTTAAATACTGGAAGGGAAACATAAAATTTTAAATAAATATGAGGTATCTCGACGACATCTTTGTTCCAAAAAGGCAAAACCCGTGGTCCTGATGGTCAGAGCAAGGGGTCTTTTGAGTATAAAATTTCGAAGCGGTTGCTTTACATTTCACCACAAGAATCGAATATTAAGAGCACGTCGCATGGGATATCTTCGAAATCGCAAGGTCCAATTACCTTAGATTCCTGAATTTCTTTCCCTGTGAATAATTGTATGCTGTGAATGACAATGGAGGACTCTTTGCGGTCATTAGCCTACTGTTACATGGGCAACATGTTGCAGAGGTACTCCGCTACACTTCTGTGGAAATCAGCAGATATGAAAGCCTTACAACTCACTTCTGCCCATTAAGGCACGTGTGCATCGTCTAGATCACGCATGTGTGGCTTTCACTGGGTCTTATTTCCCCTTTTGCATACATTCTTTCCGATTTTTATGTCCCGGTTGTCTTGGGCCTATAGAGGTCACTGAGAAAAAAAACAAAGGTTGCTTAGGGTGCTGCAATAGGCTCAGAGCGTAATCGTCCCTGTCAAGTGAGCGTGGTCCAACAATTGAAAAGGTAGGCTCAAATTCCTGCTGCTGGCTGTCGGGTGGAATAATAAGTGGTGACTTTGGTTTCTGTAGCAATTCAAAATACGTTCTGGGTCTGTGCTAGCTCCCCAATTTTACCTCGTTTCTTCAGTAATTATGATTTGCATTCGAGTGTATTGATGTAAAGTAATTTTATGTAAGTTTATAGGCTGGTATCTGATTGCTTAAGGAGTAGTGTCAGGCCAAGTCCTTGCGGAAGGCCAGACATGATGTTTGGGCGTACCAACGAGTGTGTGATCGGAGTTGCGAGAACGGAAAATAATCTCAGACGAAGTTATGTCTATAAACAATTTAAAAAAATGTACTTTAGTGCCTTTGGTGGCTGAAAGCATTAGATCATTGCTAACTTATGGAGTCAATGGTGTTTACAGGACGGAATTAATAGAAGTCCTGTCAATTTTCTTGACTGACAATGGTTCGTTTATAATATGTTCAAGCATAGCGGCACCGGTGTGTCCAAGTACCCAAATGATCTGAGTTCTTTCGTTGATGACCGCTCACCGATCACTAACGGAACTAACTCGTCCCGTTCTGCCTTGGGACTCACTCTCGAGTCCCGCCATCAGCCACACAGCGGCTAGTAATAGTAAAGGCAGATGCGAAATGCCGATAAAGACAAGGGAGACTGGAATAATAATATCTGGCTCAGTAACTGTCATCAGGCCGTTAGTGAGTTCCGTTAGCAATCGGTGAGCGTTCATCAACGAATGTCAATATTCCTGAGTTAAACCGGCGGAGCAACGAACCCAGGGCTAAATGGTTAGAGCGTTGCACTTCTGATCAACAGGTCACGGGTTCGAGCCTAGGATGGGGCACCACATGCGGTTGGGTATGGGTGGTTGCAACGAATGTCAATATTCCTGAGTTAAAGCGGCGGAGCAACGAACCCAGGGCTAAATGGTTAGAGCGTTGCACTTCTGATCAACAGGTCACGGGTTCAAGCCTAGGATGCGGCACCACATGCGGTTGGGTATGAGTGGTTGATGATGGCTAATGAGCCAGAAGTGGCCATTCAAGTCTCCTTTATCTTTTTAAGCATTATTAATCGGCCTGAGTTCTTTGCTCTAATAGTCAGGCTCTGCAAAAAGCTTTAGCTGTGACCTAAAATAGAGAAATGTTTGCAGGCTTGCAAGTACCGCTGCGTACAGGTTTTAGTGACGAAGTACGCTGCTGCAGCGTTGCTAAAGGTACACCACGAAAAGGGTCAGAATTAAAATGAACGAATATGGAAGCCCCCATTTTAATAAAATGGCACTCATAGATCAAGTTACGGGACTTGTTCGTCTCATCGTGTCTTAGGTTTCAGTCTAGAACCCTCACAGACAGTCACATGGTGACCCAATCACAATCGGGAATCAGCATGCTACAAACCCGGGATCTTTGGTCATTGAGTCGAATGTTCACCAATGACTCAGGTGTCCGTTTTTATATCGGTTGTGATCGAGAATATTAATTACGATGGAGGGGCACTAACCGAGCAGGTTACGAGACAAACTCGTCCCGTTGTCCCCTGAGGTTCAATCTAGAACCTCGCAGGCAGTCGCATGAGACTAATAGCATGTACGGAATAAAAAGGATGCTGAAAAAGACAAGGGATACCGAAATGGCCATTTCTGGCTTGTTAAGCGTCATCATAGAGTCATACCCATTCCCTGGTGTGGATCACCAGAGATTTAAATCCGGGACGCTCACGGGGATGCTTCTGGAGATACAGACACAGATGCAGTGAAATGATGAATAGATCACGTGGACGTGGCAGGCACCGTTGTGGTCTGATTGCATGCAGTCTTTCCGCTTACTAACACGACCCGTTGTGTACGGGCTTAAGATCGAAAATCCGATAAAGGACTGAATCGACAAGAGTATTTTTAGTTGGGCATAAAAATGGTAAATAACTGTTTTAGGCCAAAATGGGGTGTATTTGTTCCATCAAACGTGGGATCAGAGTCGCTGGTATCAGAAAAATAAGCTCAGACAAGTTTGCCTCGATGGTAAATGAAAATAAATGGACTTTGCGTATTTGAGCGCCGGAAACGGCAGATCACCAATAAATGACAGAGTCAGCGGTAGACGAGATCGTGACACTGCTAGACCTACACTTGTGGAGGGCACTCACAGAAAAGGCTCAATAAAATCCTCAAAAGCTCTTCGGGTGAACAGTAGTACTCGTTCAGCATGTTAGAGCATAGTGGCACTGGCATGTAAGCCGGGTGCTGTCGATTTTAACTCTAGTCGAGATGCCATTGGCATCGGTTAGTGCCTCGCATACACACCCTGGCAATGCACACCCCGACTGCACCCCTCGGGTGTGCACATTATCGGCGTTTCGCGGGTGGACCCAGAGCGAGCGACAGAGAGACAGAGACGCAGCGAAACACACCGACGGTCTTGTATACACCGCGGTCATGCATCTCACCATGAAGGAAGGGTGGGGGGACAGTGATGGCAGGCGAGTGACGCAGTGTCGGCCGTCTAAAAGACGCACATAACGTGCGTCCGGTAGGGTGTATAGGTTGTCCAGTTGAATGGTACGTCACTCCACATGTCTCTA
Source organism: Schistocephalus solidus (assembly GCA_017591395.1). Taxonomy (NCBI): domain Eukaryota; kingdom Metazoa; phylum Platyhelminthes; class Cestoda; order Diphyllobothriidea; family Diphyllobothriidae; genus Schistocephalus; species Schistocephalus solidus. The sequence goes on along the minus strand of WEDG01000744.1, from coordinate 109,288 downwards.
CGTGTGTCGAAGGGTATACAGGGGGTACAGTGATGATGCAGCTGCCTGTTCGTTAGTGTGGTTGAATGGTCGCTGTAGGCAAGTAGCCATCGAAGACACACTTTCACGGAATACCTAGCCCCAGAAGAAAAATGTATGACAAAACCTAAGCCGGTTAGAGCAGGCATGACCGCGGCTGTAGCAAATACTTGTAAGCAGTACACTGATAGTCCCGACCTGCCGCATCGATGAACCTGGTCCACACTGCTATTTCACCCCACCTCACCCGGATGACCAGCTCCATGATGCCGTGCTCAGTATGGCGCCTAAACTAGACTAAAATTGGCGAGGGGATGTCAGGTGCCAGTGTCTCCACATCGGTAGTTTGTAAACTAATCTAAATCCTTCTTCCCCCATCGAAAAAACATCCTACGTAGAGGGTGGAGTTCAATCCTGTGGGCTGCCGAGGCTAACTTTGGCGGTCCACCCACTAAACAAAAATCGATACTCACAGTGGGACCCGACGATCCCCTGAGATAAATAAACAGCCCTACGCAAAGCAGCATTGATTACGTCCTTGCGGTGGCGAGGGTGAGGTGTGCCCTAAACATAGCTGGTAAAACACTACCAGAACCTGACCTTGTCTTTCGGGCTCAAAAAATACGGTCTCCTACAACTGACAGGTAGTGTTTTACCCAACATTTCGACCGTCTTAATGCGACAATGTCCACCGTATACTCCACAGTATTCTAATGCAGGGAGGCTGACTTGTGATGCATCTACCTCACTCCCTTTTACACTCACCTACCTGTCCCCGGTGTTAAGACATGGCCAACCAGACTGAGGAGAAGGTGCAGGGCCACGCACTATGGTCCACCACAAACAGGGACACTACAACAAAAAGGGAGGCGGCTCTGATCCCAGCTGCGTGAGAATGCCACAAAGGCCACACTGAGAAGGAGTTATCGTAGTCCGACTCTCAGTCCGTTTATTGTTATACCCACTGGATTCGCGTTGGATGAAAGCGATGCAGAGCCCTTTTACACATCCTAAAACTGTATGCGCACTGCGACCAAAATATTCTTGGATACGTTACAGGTCTGCTTAAAAGTGCTAAAATAGACCAATTTCTTAGACTGGGACTGTTGATTTGAGTTGGGCAAAATTTACAGGACGAAAACTGACCGCTTCCTTTGCGACCTCATTCCTACTCACTGAAGAAGGTAGTAGAGCAAAAAACGACAGTTAGTGCCGTAAATAAGGCCAGTTGGAGCAGCGGTCAGTCGGAAGCAGGGATTGGTCATCTGGAGAGGACTGTGAAGGCACTATTTTAAATAAAAGTCCAAGATATTCAAAGGTTATTGGTTAAAATATTATACTAAAAGAAACTTGTATGTGAAATTTGTTGAGAGGGTGCGTGTGGGGAGATGTATCCAGCAAAATGTAACAGATTTTGAGACCTGAAAATCTCCAGATTTTTTATCTCAGATAATGCGTCCCAGTCCTCCTTAAATTACATACTCGGAACTACTGATGTCAACTGGTTCCCTTTATCCCTTTGTCCACTGAAATTTCACTATCTACCCTACTGTACACTTCAATTTGAAACCGTTACACATTATTTATTCATTTTACTAAATACCTCATTTATAATGCTCCACGGTGACTTTCATTCAATCATTATTTTAGTTATCTCCTTCGCGAAAAGACCTGACGCCCATTTCCTCATTATCTTGAAGTTTGAATTCAACCTTGCAAGATTGAGTACCATGCATCATAATTGCCAACTATATCGGAAATACCAAGACGCCAGGTTATGAAGACAAATCTTTTCGACTGCCTGCGAAAATCGCACTCGCTTTAGGGGGATTACTTAAGTTATATTTTTTTTCTATTGATGTTCAACGCCCCTAAGGATTCAAATATATTTCATAAAAAAATGCCCAAGAATATTCTTCCTTGTACCGATTTGATAGCAAGTCACGTCCTCTTCCAATTATATACCCGAAAAAAGAGTAAATATAGGTTTTACAAAAGTTTTTCAGTCTCTGTTATGTTGGATCATCATCTAATGTTGCATTCGCGTTAAGGGTTTCAAAAGTACTTTCAGTCTGAAACAAACCATGTGTTTCTCTACGATCTTTGGAAGATACCATATGAAGCTGAAAAAAATTTGCCGATGTGCCACAGTTTCTATCCCTCATAAGGAGCATTTCTAAATGAACTCATACGATGTCATCTGAACGGACCTTGCGCAGTCTTAAAAATTGCATAATTACAAACGTTCACTCTGTATCCATTGGTTTTCATTAGAGACTCTGCGACAATTATTCCGGCCTAGATTAGGCAACTTGTCTCAATTTGGATCCAAAACAGCAAAAACCTAAAAAAAATCACAAAATATGATATTTTTATTTGGTTTCAAACATCAAAATGCTAAAGAACGCCTTCTGCAGCCCTTTGAGTCCAAAGCACTTTGATACCAGCAAGTGTGTTGTCATCGGTGGCCACCTAAAATAAAAGAGGGAATACATTTTCACAGGGATACTCCATGGACAGTCGGCTGATTGATGGTCTTGGGTATACTCCCTTCCTGTCACCGGTGTTTGAGTTATACTGATTTGCGATCCTCCTGCCATGCCCCAAGCCGATTATTCATCAGTTCGATGAACTTCTATCCTTGGGGTGTTGGTACTTTTATACTTCACCTTGTCGTTAATTTCGCAAAGCAGGACTACTAAATTAGCGAACCAAACAATAATTTTTCAACCTGCATCTTCTGCCTGCTTACTTCGACATCGTATACCCCTAGAACCTTCTGGATCATGATTAGAGCACATGTGGTTTTGCATGTAGTGCTGCGACCCCGCTGCAGGGGGAAGTAAACGGGCCCATGGAGGCAGAAATTAAAAAAACAGAGCCACGAAGCTTCTTACGTTTAACGGTGTAGATCAAACTCTGATTAAACATCCGGTAGAGAATGTGGGTCGTTGATTCCGCAGCAAGAACCATTAGTCTTTACCAGTCCGAGGGCGAGCAGTAACGAGCCACGACAGTCATAAAAATGATGTTTGATTCTGTGGTGCCTAAAGTATTACCAAAGCTTCACATCTTACAGTATGTACTTCTGTAACTCAAACTTAACTCTAACTTGAGACGGAACTCGTTTCACCAGCAAAGCAAAGTTCAGAGGAATTCCTCGGTTTTGGGGCGTACCAGAAGCAGTGAAGTTTAAAACAGTCTGAAAAACGATGTGGTACGGTGGCAATGCTTAATTCACCTTTTTTCTAACATGATTAAGACGTAAGAAGTGGAAATACAATTTCGTTCTATCGGTAGCCAAAATGGGGTGTGTTGGTTAGAGGGCTGTTGTATCACATCTCCAGGGTACGATCTTCACACCAAAGCACGTACTGGTTCAAATTACGTCAGCAGGCGATTGTTAGGTCGAGGGCGTTTTGCACCTTTCGAAGTTGAAATCTACCCACGATGGCACCGGCGTAAGCTACGTACTTCTTAGCAGTTTACTCGAACACCGGCTAGGACGCCTTGGCACATGGACTAAGAAAACATACTGGCGAATGACGCAACTAAACGAATAATTGAGGAGTAACAGCTAAAATCACTCGAAGACACACAGCTCCGGATCGTATTAGGATAACGTCATGCGTCAAGGAGGTCACAGATCCCGTTAAGTGCCTTTTTCACACATCACTCGGTGATGACGTAGCACGCGAACTGGAAGCAGGCCTTGGGCGCCAAGTGATGAAGTCGATGATGAGCTGTCGAGATTTAAAGTGTAGGCAGTCATTTACCCAATCTGGCGCAGTTACGAATAGAACAACCGCATCGGGAGATGAAGCAACAGTCGGTCAAAAGGGATAATTCTAATTATAAATTCGCGGCGTATTCTCCTGGAGTTGGCTATGCATTCCAGGTCTACGATTCCAAAATTACCCCGAGAAATGCCAGTAGCGTGCGTCGCGACCTCTCCGAGTCATAATTTGCCGGTCCACCGTCAAAAAACAAGCGCAATGATCTCCTTACTTCCTAATCGGCTGGCAGGACTTTGGATGTATGGAGTAATTAGGCAGGAGAATAGCACGCAGGCGAAAATTGCTGGCGGCGATGGTATTAGTTAGCATATAGTAGGCTAATATGAAACACCAGCCATAAGATTGCGGCAACTTAGGACTGGGATGTAGGCTACTCTGCAACAATTGCACCAAACACAGCCCTGAGCTGCTGTTGCTATCTGTAGCGACGGTTTCGAAAATGAATCCTTAACGTAAAAGGAAATAAATGCTTAGTTCGGCAATCGATCCTCCTTTATTCCAGCTGCATCCTTGAAATCTTCGTTTCGCATCTAACGAGTTGATCTCCGAAGATTATTTCGCATCTGCCCCACAGCCCTAAATTTACATAATAAAATAATGACAGATTTGATCATGCAAATGAAAGGATGGGCACGGTAATATGATTTTGGTTTTCTAACAGTCGAGGTGGGTGATCCCAAAGTAGCAGCAAATACCCACATGGTTTGGAAGGCACGATTGCCTAGCAAAAGCATGTATTCATTAAAATTTTTTGTCTTTTGACTTCTAAACTTCACCCGAAACAGCAGTTGTTGGTGTTCTACAGAGAGAAACCTTAGTATTGATAGGGACAGCTGTAGGAAAAGATGCCTGCCGAGGTGTCGTTGATTGGATGTACCCTTCATAAATATCAAAAGTGTTGAAATTTGCTGAAAACTGAAATAACTTCAGCTTTTTAAATAGCATCATTCCCGTTTTTGCGAATACATTTACGGAGCCCAGATCAGTTTCAGAGAGCAGTTATGGTTAAGCATGCTTGTTTGAAAGCCTCATTGGTCGGAATAATTTTATGCAATTCGAAAACAAGCCACAAAGGTTGTTTACATAGTACATATCTTCTACGTGGTGTAATAAATCCTCTGGTGAGGGACAGTGGCATAAGTACATTTAGTTGCAAGTATTAAGAAGTTGTGCTTTTGCGAAATTGGTGTGGCTTAAAGCCAGCCAGTCCAGTTTCTGTTTACAGAGGAAACCGTGCGTTGACAGGAAAATAAAGTCCTATTAAATGAGACATCAAAAAAGGGGGCTATCTGCTAGTAGTGACATGCCAGTGGGATTTTTAGTGCAGATTAAAAGGCAGGCTGTGGCTGGACTCCTAGAGAGGTTGATGGGTTTTGCCGGTGCACGACAGTCTATTGACGTTTTCACCGTTGGTTTTTGGTTGAATTTCGAGAGGCGATGGTTAGTGTGTTTAGCGAAGACTAAAAATAACGCTCAGTCTGACCGAAAAGGCAGCCTTCTAGCCATGATACTGGCTAAACTGGCGATCTGCAATGAATGCGCTCGCTGAAAGACATGTGAGTGAAGGTAAAAAACGCAGAGTATCAGAAAAGTACTTTAACGAAAGCAGACAGGTGTGGCGAAGTATGTCTTATCAGTAGTTCGTTAGCTCCATAAGCTAAATAATCTAACCAATCACAGCTGTAGAAAGATTGTGCTAAAACATAGGAAAGAGATAATGGAATAAGGGGAATTAGCCGCACCGTTTGAGAATCCAGCATAGGATTCTAGAAGACAGTATCCAAAAATAGAATTATATGAACCAGTAATCGCACGGCGGTGATTAAATTAGATAATAAATCCTTTAAGAAAAAATACACTTTTATTGAACAAAAAGTAATAGTATGAAGATATAATTCGTTTTACAATCCTATGGCCAATTTGGAGTACATTTTTGGTGATGTTGCGTAGATCTATCCGTTGTTTTGATAAGATTAAGCTCAAGCATGGTTTTATCACAAACTATTTTAATTAAGTATTAAATAGTAAGAACAGATTGAAACTAACTAAATTGCACTCATTTGAATATTCATACAAGCATGTTTGCTTTAACCACCCCAAAGCGAGTTCAATGGCTAAAGGTGGGGAACTTAAACGATGGAACTGAACTGGATTGGCATTCCAATTCTTCCGTCTTCTAAGCAATGGCGGCTAATCTGAGTCAGCCCAACAGGGAGTCATATTCACTGTAGCGGCTGACGTGACGTGAAGTCTCCGTCTGATGTCCACCATATACGGGAAACTTGATTGTTCAACCATAGCGAGTGACAGGCTCCATTACTGGTTATTGAAGTGGGTGCAGCCTCGACGCACTTGCTAATATCTTCAGATCTTTACAGCCCACAAGGCTACGAGGCTGGCACTAGCCCCGTCTTCAAAAGACTAAGATCTGTCTGATTTAATTTTTCTACAACCTTGACTTAGAAAATAATTGGCACTCACTAGAGAACTAGATACTCATCAGCTTTTTAGAGAAGATTACTGTTTCCAAACTATTTATTATGAGATAAACTGCACTCCAAAGGAAGTCATGCGATCAATCAGCATCAATAAGTATAGTTCGAGTACATTGAAAGGTCGCAGGGATCCGAAAGGTAATAGGTCAGACTCACCATGCAAGCATTTGCAAGTGCAAAATTAAATAGAGAAAGATGTACCAACAAAAGAAGTTAGAGTAATGTGACTGACAATGCACAAGGCAGACAGACGCAGTATGTGCGTTTTCAGAGCCTAACTTAGAGGGAAAGTCAATCAGTGCAAAAGAATGTTAGTTTGACTGTCTTTTTCGACAATTTCCACCATATGCACCAGAACAGGGTGATGCATGGACGGTGATTTGCGCTGGATATTGCAGGGGTAGACTTTCGTTGCATCAGCCTCACTTTCTGTTTCACTCCCCTATCTGGCCTCCGCGATAAGACGGAGTCAAGAAGACTGCAGATGGGAGAGGGTACAGGCCCGCGCAATGTGGTCCAACATAAAACAAAAACACAGGAATGGGCGGCTCCGATCCCATCTGAGTGAGACTGTCATAAAAGCAAAATTAAGAAGGGGCCATTGCAGCCCGACTCTGCGGCCGCCAGCCGTCCATTGCGTACAACCGCACACATTTGTCTGACCAGGCGACCCGAGTTATCCCGTCAGTTGGCAACTTTCCTAGACACGGCTTTTAGCTCACCGTGATAGTGTCAAGTGCGCTAGAATGTTAGTAATCCAACCATAAGGTTCTCATTCACTCAAAGCATTCTAGGGTTGAAAATAGCTTCATTCAGTTTATTTTTTCACTGGCCCACTAAATCTTTGCAGGCCAGAATAACTGTCCTTACAGACTCCCACCTAACTCAACACGGTGACTCAAAGATTGCAAATAGTTATCCGAATGTGGCTGCTTATTGCACCTGCGCGCCAAATGTATGCAACCGTTATCTTGTTTAAAAATCACACGTAAAGCGTGGTATTGTTTTGGAAAAGGTAGCATTTAAACAGGTAATGCTAGAATGTATGACTGTTGTAAAAACTACTAATTATATCTTCTTGGGAACAATAAAAGTTTTCCCGGTCACAATACTGCCACCTCCATAGGGTTACCGATCTCAAGTATTAGGCTCTTTATGCGGATAATGTCAAAATTAGTTGTGATCACCCCAATCTATTCATCTTAAATTTATTTTCACGGGACAAGTCCGCCCTATACTACTTATCTCTTCGAGGGACGTGATCCTCAACCCAGTGCATCTGTTGTTCCAAATTGAACTTCATCAGCGATGGTATTCACCGGAATCTTTTCACGAGCAAATGGCAAAAACCTCTTTATGATCCATTGAATTGTAGATTTTGAAACATTTAGTGCTACTCTCACTCGCAGACCTAATGTCGTACTGCATTTTTTTGCGTCTGAATTATATGGCCTCTCAACTACTTCATATCCTGCCGCAAGCTATGGCTTGCGGCAGGATATACGTGCATAATTTCCTGACAGACCGAAATCTTAGGCTTCTAAATTTCCCCGAATAACCGGTGTTGTCTTTTATCCCCATAAAAATAATTCTTTTCAATTTTTTACTGACCACATCCATGGTTAACTCTCTAGGATGGGAACTTGACAAAATACAGGTAGAACTCGCTTAGGTGACCCGTCTCCTCTCTCTCTCTTTGTCTCTCTCTCTCTTCTGACAGGAAACGTGAATATGAATTCTTTCGACCCGTACTAAGGACCGCCTTGTGCTTAATTCCAAACTGGGTAAGTATTCAAGTATAATAAGCCTAAATATATCCAGAACCCTAACCTTACCCTAGTTTTAACACTAATTTCCCTAGAATTTCACAAAAGCTACCTGTATTACAAGCAGTTTCCGTTCTAATGTCCTGTCCGGCGAGAGCATCTAAGCAGTCCGTACCATAGCAACGTGTGGAAAAAAAAACAAAAGTAGTCAGAATAACATGACCGACAAATACAAGAGAGACTGGAATGCCAATTTCTGGCTTATATGCCCTCGTCAGTCAGCCATACCCAACACCAGGTGTCGCGGCTCCCGGGTCTTGAGCTCGCGACCTGTTGGGTAGAAGTCCAGCGCTCTACTCCTCTGCACCAAGAGCGCGTTGTCTGGCCGGTTTCAATCGGGAATAGTAACAGTGGTAATTAGACGCTCCCAGATCGGTTACCGGATTCACTAGTCCACTTGTGCCTTGGGGCTCACTCTCGAGCTACGCCAGCAGACACAAGGCGGCGAAGGATATATCCAGGTCGGACTTATTAGCCGTCATCAGCCTGTGAAACTTTACTTTCGTATTTGGATATGCCCAATTCAACTTTTTTTTGCCAATAATTTCAACCGTATCAAGATGCTTAGTTAATTCAAAGAGAATTCAATGTAAGACAGTAACTTACAAAAAATTTGAAAAATGAAAATATCAAAGGCTGAAAATTGTCGTCCTAAGTAGATATGCAAAGATTCAGCAGGTTGATAAATTTGCATACATGGACGAATTTGCCAGTGCATAAACGTCTTGCACAATGTCTAACTCCTAGGCAGACGTTCAATAATATCAAGACAAATTTACAAACTTTGCCTTTATTTTCCTCTCATTCTTTCGGTTGTTTGGCCTTTGGGAACGACGAAAAAAATTACTGTTCCGCGAGCCGGATTTCGTCGGGAAACTGACCTTCACGACCTCTACTTCATTCCCTCCTCCTTCTCTTACCCGCAGTGTTCCGATAACAAGACGGATTAAAGACAGCTGGAAGGTGGCAAGGGCATCTAGGTTGGCAAAGCTAAATACCCTGCTTACGCATGCTGTATGCAACCAGTTTCTTTACTCCTCACGTGTTAGTCTTCAATCAGGGATGCTGCATGTCAAGAAAGTGAATGTACAAAAAAGGCCAAATTAGATGCCACCGAACACTGGCGCTCAGTTGTAAGTGAGGACCGAGTCATACCGCCAGATTTAGTCCCTTAAGCCACGACTGACGGTGATGGCCCCAAAGCGAGTTCAATTGCTTAAGGTGGGGAACTTAAACGATGGAACTGAACTGGATTGGCCTTCCCATTCTTCTGTCTTCTAAGCAATGGTGGCTAATCTGAGTCAGCCCAACAGGGAGTCACATTGACTGTAGCGGCTGACGTGACGTGAAGTCTCCGTCTGATGTCCGCCATATACGGGAAACTTGATTGTTCAACCATAGAACGTGACAAGCTCCATTACTGGTTATTTAAGTGAGTGCAGCCACGACGCCCTTGCTAATATCATCAGGTCTTTACAGCCAACAAGGCAAAGAGGCTGGCACAAGCCCCGTCTTCAAAAGAATAAGATCTGTCCGGTTTAATTTTTCTACAACCTTGACTTAGAAAATAATTGGCCCTCACTAGAGAACTAGATACCCATCAGCTTTTTAGAGAAGATTACTGTTTCCAAACTATTTATTATGAGATAAACTGCACTCCAAAGGAAGTCATGCGATCAACCAGCATCAATAAGTATAGTTCGAGTAAATGACAGAAGCCCATAAAGTTCCATTTAAACCGTACAAGCATGCATGATAGAAGGTGAGTTACAAATGTTTTTAGAGTTTGGTTTTGTTTGCATTATGCATAAAACTAATAATGAAACACAATGTTAAAAGGCGCAGTAGTTTTAAAATAACAGCAACCAACACGTTTGCTGCATCCGCGCTATGAAAATTTTATCCGAGATAAAGTTGAAGTAAACCAATCGATCTATTAAAATAAATAAAGCAGCAGTTGTATAGTTATCTCAGTAATTCATTAGATAGGGTTTGGGGAGTTCGGGTTGACCTTTAGCAGGTAATTAGTAAGATGTCTCTTAGACACACTCACAGGGGAAGAATGCACAAAATACGTCGGTTGAGAATTCCACTGACAAATGGCTCACTGCGAGATCAAGAAGGAGCTTTAATGGATGTGGAACAGCTCCTTTCTAAGCTGGCAATCGTGTCTTTGGAAATTCATCTTGGTACTATTTTGAAAAGATCTTCCCAGTTGACATCCAGCTCAGGATACCTTAGCAATTGACACTTTGGTATAAGGTCACCTCTGTCCTGTCTATAGTGGAAGAGATAGAGATTCAAAGCGGTCAGGCGCTACTCGTACGCTATAATTTTTTGAGATGGTGAAAAGCCTATTTAGCACTTCATTGTACACTTTAGAGAATACCTGTATATTTTCTAAGCCAAGGTTGCCAAGCTTATAGCGTTTATTTCAGGTTCGGCCGAAAAAATGTTCCATGTGCCTTATCGAATATGCGCATATTCATAGCAGAGTCAACACCTTACGATCCTACTTTACTACGGTTGGCGTACAAACAAATATTTTGTCACATAACCGTCAATTTTGAGCCTGAGGAGATGTGTCAACATGGACAGGTTGTTTGAGTTTATTTTTATCATTTTTAGATAAAATTCCACTCGACAGAGTGAGTGGCAAGTAATTAAAGAAAAGTACGGATATTTGCGCAGCCAGGGATGAAACAGGATCCGGCGGATCGTACACAGGCCGTTCGACACGTCTTTTGCCTCTAATATACGAAAAAATGCAGAGGAAATCTCACTAAACATGAATCCACTCGTCGACCTAGGGTTGAAATAGGCTTCACTGTTTGTCAAGAGTTGCGATGAGACGATCAACAAAACATCGACGAGGCGTGAAGTTTCTGAACGAATGAGTAATTTAGATGTCAGCAGTGATTTGCCAGTATACTTCTCACTTTCAAATACCTTATAACGCACAGAAATAAATTTAATTAGCCTAGAATTGTAGTCCATCCTCATAAAATGAGGTTGTAGCATCCAGGAACAAACTTAAAAACTTTCGTGAAAGAAAACTCGTAGGCTGTACAGATAACGTGCAACAAGTACAAAGTTACTGAAGGTGAGCAACGTTTATGACCAGCTCCTGTTATTTGTATGTAATATAATTTAAGCCTTGACAATTTAACCCTTCCTGCGTTTAAACTGTTTTGACTATGACTGTATGAGTAGGTGTTATGAATCGCGTCAGTTGTGAGAAATAACAGTAAAACAAAATTATGATCATTTTAAACCCCCTAACCCGAACGGCTTTAGCTCTATACGACGCAAATGCAAATCCATCGGGAATGCCAGCTTCCCTTCCACGATGAAACTCCCCAGTTCACTATCTGTCCAGGAAAGATTGATGAGATTGATCTTCGTGCAAGATGACCTTCAGAATAGAAATAACAGGAGCCTTTACTTTTTGAACTTCATTTGCATGATATCAGCCTGGTGGTACATTAGTACGATTTTATTTTTTAACATAAATCTTGTCTTTACCAACAATTTGTCCAATAATGCGTTGAAAGGAAAAAATATGTAACATGAAGCATTCTGTATCGATGCAAAGGACAAACAAATTTCATGTTGTGTCACTACTTTTGGGATGAACCGCAACTCTAAGTAGACAGGGCTTACTGCCCCATGAAATAGATTAACCACTAGCAATCTATTTCTTTTGATTTACGAACAGTTAAGAGGTAGACGGATGCAATCATTTGCTTTATGCTCTGCGTGTCATGTCCCGTACTTGGGTTCACCTTGGAGATAGCATCAACGACGAAACTGCAAGGCCATTCACCTAAGATATTTGTGACTGGGAGCAGGTTATACACAGCATAGCTGTCTTTCCCCAACAGAGTGGTTGAAAATTGGAATTCGCTCTCGTCGCCTTTCGTGATGTTAACATTCCTGGAGGAATTTAAGAGTAATTCAGATCAGTAATGCGTTCCAAGCGCTGTTGCCTTGACACTTACAATAAAAGAGTGTTATACTGCTACTCTATGTATTTCAGTAAGATATGTGTATGAAATATTAATTAGTGAACCGAACTCATTCCACTTTTGCTGACAGTGAACTTGGCTCATGGTCCTCTACCATATTTTTACTTAAATTGATTGCTATACAATGCACCGACCTATGTACGCAGATAATATCAAGTACTGAAATTATTGATCTAGTTTTTCGTAATTTGGTCTAATGAATGTCTGTGACCGTAGCAACCTCGAAAATGTGGTGAGTTTTTTCTTGAAGACACCTCTCCATGCTAGATCCAGTATTTATACACTGAGAAAGGACCGTTACCGAATATCAAGTTTTTATGGGTAAGAAGACCCGAAACTGACCTTTGCTTCCTTTTTCGCATTCCACGTACTGATGTTCCCACTCCACTAGATCAGTCTTATATCATGCGTAGTTCTTCCATGGCTATTCCAAAGCCTCGTTGCTCTAGGTCCAAACACTTGCTCATTTCCATTCCAGTATGCTTTCCTTTGGGATAATATTTTCCTATATCTTAGTTCACCACCTAAGCTATCGCTATTCAATTTGCAATTAGGTAAGCGCTTTACTTCGGAAAGCATGAAGACATTATGGACCGTTTCAGTTCCAAACACTCAACTTCTGGATCTGTAAAAGGGTTCATCCTAGGTGTATAGACAGGCAAGCCGTACTTTAATTGGTCAGATGAAATTCTCCCTTAGATTTTGAAACCCAGTGTTTTTAATTGGCTGTTTAATCCACTGATATTAGCCCCCCCCGTAGCGATGCACTTCGCGGCTTTGAACGTCATTTCCTCATTTCGCTCCTAAGTGATCTTTTAATGATCACGATGGATTCCTCTGTTTTTTCCACTTGCTAATGGTAGTCCGGTCAACAAAGTGGTAGCATGGACGCATTTCCTCACATTTAGCCCACCTCGTTGCCTTTAATGTCTCTTACTCTCTTCAACACAAGACAAACTGCCAATGATCGGAGTGGGTTCCTTCTGTCTCGCAAAGTTGATTGTTGCTTCTGCTCTCACCTAAAATGTATTATGATCGCGTCAATAGCAAATGGCCTCAACTGGTTTAGAAATCCTCCCTTCAGTAGGACTCCTCCTAAACCTCCTACTGTCTCACCTGCAGAGCGTTCCTGTCTCACCCACGTATTTTACAACACATGAGTGCCAGCTCTTTTCATCTTTAGAATTTTTTTGCTTATCGGATTGTTATAAACAAAATCTGAATATTGTACGGTATTTGCTTATTACTTCAAAATCAACTCATATATATATATTTTTGTTTACCGTTAAAATTCCCTTATAGATGCCAAAAACACTATTTATACATTGAAGATGAACCCGCCATCCCTGGGAGAATAGGGGTATTAGTGTGAGATTTCGGACTCATACAGGAGAAAGTCAGTCTAGCATACCATCAGTCTACTCCAGCTATTGCCGCAGTGATCGCACCTTACTCTTCTTTCGATCTAGAACCCGATGGAACAGAAAATTCGGATGAATTGATATAGTTTTTCTCTGTCTTCATTCTTATCCTGACTGCCAGCTGGAACCGGAAACGCTAACATGCACTTGAATACGTCGCAGATAGTTCACAGATTGTTTCTAGCAGGCAGATCAGAAGCGCTTCATCAAATTGCAGTTCAAGAGCGCCTCGCACATGTTATTCTCTGTCTTTGCAGATCGGGTACTTACTTCATCAGGAATGGGCAAGCACCGAACGCCTTCGACCTTCCAATTGGTTAAAAAGTGGCTAAAAACTCGGTGGGACATAAGGAAAATTAAAAATAGGTAGTTAACAGGCGAAAAGCCGTTGGCTAGCCGAAAATATTAAGCATAAATGGCTACTCAACCATTGAGAGTAGTATAATTTAACGTAAATGGTCTACTTAGGTAGATTACTGTGTAGCTGGTAGGTGAGAAGCTTGATGCATGTCGAGTTTGTGCTTTAAGAAATTTTCACAAGTGGGAGAACAACGTCCACCGACAGAGCGTTTCACGCTACAACCACTCTGTTACTGAAGAAAAACTTGACTCCATCGATCCTTGCTTTGCCTGTTCGTAGTTTTAGGGGATGAACACTCAAATTGGTTGCGTTAGCCTGAGAGATAATCATTGTGAACAAAGCAACATTTCAGGCCATTCATAATGCGGAAGGATTATATGAGGTCCCCTGTAGTTGCCTGTAAGAAAAGGGAAAGAGGCTGAGGGTTGATAGTCTCTTTTCATAGGGCAGTGCTCCCAGCTTTTTGGTCAGGTTTGTTGCCCGCATCTGGACTTTCTCTAAGACGATACCGTCTTTGAGAATCTAAGGTCGCCATGCCTGTATGGGGTATTTCAAATACGGTCAAACTCATAATGGCTCGCCTGATAAGCTGCAATATGGACATGGCCGACTTCGCCCCTTTCGCACAGTTCTGTGTTGGCTTGAGTGAACAAGTAATCCACACACAGAGCATAAAGCAAATGATTGCATCCGTCAACTTCTTAACTGTTCGTAACTCAAAAGAAATAGATTGCTAGTGGTTAATCGTATTTCATGGGGCAGTAAGCCCTGTCTACTTAGAGTTGCAGCTCATCCCAAAAGTTGCGACACAACATGAAATTATTTTGTCCTTTGCATCGATACAGAATGCTTCATGTTACATATTTTTTCCTTTCAACGCATTATTGGACAAATTGTTGGTAAAGACAAGATTTATGTTAAAAAATAAAAATCGTACTAATGTACCACCAGGCTGATATCATGCAAATGAAGTTCAAAAAGTAAAGGCTCCTGTTATTTCTATTCTGAAGGTCATCTTGCACGAAGATCAATCTCATCCATCTTTCCTGGACAGATAGAGAACCGGAGAGTTTCATCGTGGAAGGGAAGCTGGCATTCCGATGGGTTTGCATTTGCGTCGTATAGAGCTAAAGCCGTTCGGGTTAGGGGGTTCAAATTGATCATAATTTTGTTTTACTGTTATTTCTCACAACTGACGCGATTCATAACACCTACTCATACAGTCATAGTCAAAACAGTTTAAACGCAGGAAGGGTTAAATTGTCAAGGCTTAAATTATATTACATACAAATAACAGGAGCTGGTCATAAACGTTGCTCACCTTCAGTAACTTTGTACTTGTTGCACGTTATCTGTACAGCCTACGAGTTTTCTTTCACGAAAGTTTTTAAGTTTGTTCCTGGATGCTACAACCTCATTTTATGAGGATGGACTACAATTCTAGGCTAATTAAATTTATTTCTGTGCGTAATGAGGTATTCGAAAGTGAGAAGTATACTGGCAAATCACTGCTGACATCTAAATTACTCATTCGTTCAGAAACTTCACGCCTCGTCGATGTTTTGTTGATCGTCTCATCGCAACTCTTGACAAACAGTGAAGCCTATTTCAACCCTAGGTCGACGAGTGGATTCATGTTTAGTGAGATTTCCTCTGCATTTTTTCGTATATTAGAGGCAAAAGACGTGTCGAACGGCCTGTGTACGATCCGCCGGATCCTGTTTCATCCCTGGCTGCGCAAATATCCGTACTTTTCTTTAATTACTTGCCGCTCACTCTGTCGAGTGGAATTTTATCTAAAAATGATAAAAATAAACTCAAACAACCTGTCCATGTTGACACCTCTCCTCAGGCTCAAAATTGACGGTTATGTGACAAAATATTTGTTTCTACGCCAACCGTAGTAAAGTAGGATCGTAAGGTGTTGACTCTGCTATGAATATGCGCATATTCGGTAAGGCACATGGAACATTTTTTCGGCCGAACCTGAAATAAACGCTATAAGCTTGGCAACCTTGGCTTAGAAAAGATACAGGTATTCTCTAAAGTGTACAATGAAGTGCTAAATAGGCTTTTCACCATCTCAAAAAGTTAGCGTACGAGTAGCGCCTGACCGCTTTGAATCTCTATCTCTTCCACTATAGACAGGACAGAGGTGACCTTATACCAAAAGTGTCAATTGCTAAGGTATCCTGAGCTGGATGTCAACTGGGAAGATCTTTTCAAAATAGTACCAAGATGAATTTCCGAAGACACGATTGCCAGCTTAGAAAGGAGCTGTGCCACATCCATTAAAGCTCCTTCTTGATCTCGCAGTGAGCCATTTGTCAGTGCAATTCTCAACCGACGTATTTTGTGCATTCTTCCCCTGTGAGTGTGTCTAAGAGACATCTTACTAATTACCTGCTAAAGGTCAACCCGAACTCCCCAAACCCTATCTAATGAATTACTGAGATAACTATACAACTGCTGCTTTATTTATTTTAATAGATCGATTGGTTTACTTCAACTTTATCTCGGATAAAATTTTCATAGCGCGGATGCAGCAAACGTGTTGGTTGCTGTTATTTCAAAACTACTGCGCCTTTTAACATTGTGTTTCATTATTAGTTTTATGCATAATGCAAACAAAACCAAACTCTAAAAATATTTGCAACTCACCTTCTATCATGCATGCTTGTACGGTTTAAATGGAACTTTATGGGCTTCTGTCATTTACTCGAACTATACTTATTGATGCTGGTTGATCGCATGACTTCCTTTGGAGTGCAGTTTATCTCATAATAAATAGTTTGGAAACAGTAATCTTCTCTAAAAAGCTGATGGGTATCTAGTTCTCTAGTGAGGGCCAATTATTTTCTAAGTCAAGGTTGTAGAAAAATTAAACCGGACAGATCTTATTCTTTTTGAAGACGGGGCTTGTGCCAGCCTCTTTTGCCTTGTTGGCTGTAAAGACCTGATGATATTAGCAAGGGCGTCGTGGCTGCACTCACTTAAATAACCAGTAATGGAGCTTGTCACGTTCTATGGTTGAACAATCAAGTTTCCCGTATATGGCGGACATCAGACGGAGACTTCACGTCACGTCAGCCGCTACAGTCAATGTGACTCCCTGTTGGGCTGACTCAGATTAGCCACCATTGCTTAGAAGACAGAAGAATGGGAAGGCCAATCCAGTTCAGTTCCATCGTTTAAGTTCCCCACCTTAAGCAATTGAACTCGCTTTGGGGCCATCACCGTCAGTCGTGGCTTAAGGGACTAAATCTGGCGGTATGACTCGGTCCTCACTTACAACTGAGCGCCAGTGTTCGGTGGCATCTAATTTGGCCTTTTTTGTACATTCACTTTCTTGACATGCAGCATCCCTGATTGAAGACTAACACGTGAGGAGTAAAGAAACTGGTTGCATACAGCATGCGTAAGCAGGGTATTTAGCTTTGCCAACCAAGATGCCCTTGCCGCCCTCCAGCTGTCTTGAATCCGTCTTGTTATCGGAACACCGTGGGTAAGAGAAGGAGGAGGGAATGAGGTAGAGGTCGTGAAGGTCAGTTTCCCGACGAAATCCGGCTCGCGGAACAGTAATTTTTTTCGTCGTTCCCAAAGGCCAAACAACCGAAAGAATGAGAGGAAAATAAAGGCAAAGTTTGTAAATTTGTCTTGATATTATTGAACGTCTGCCTAGAAGTTAGACATTGTGCAAGACGTTTTATGCACTGGCAAATTCGTCCATGTATGCAAATTTATCAACCTGCTGAATCTTTGCATATCTACTTAGGACGACAATTTTCAGCCTTTGATATTTTCATTTTTCAAATTTTTGTAAGTTACTGTCTTACATTGAATTCTCTTTGAATTAACTAAGCATCTTGATACGGTTGAAATTATTGGCAAAAAAGTTGAATTGGGCATATCCAAATACGAAAGTAAAAGTTTCACAGGCTGATGACGGCTAATAAGTCCGACCTGGATATATCCTTCGCCGCCTTGTGTCTGCTGGCGTAGCTCGAGAGTGAGCCCCAAGGCACAAGTGAACTAGTGAATCCGGTAACCGATCTGGGAGCGTCTAATTACCACTGTTACTATTCCCGATTGAAACCGGCCAGACAACGCGCTCTTGGTGCAGAGGAGTAGAGCGCTGGACTTCTACCCAACAGGTCGCGAGCTCAAGACCCGGGAGCCGCGACACCTGGTGTTGGGTATGGCTGACTGACGAGGGCATATAAGCCAGAAATTGGCATTCCAGTCTCTCTTGTATTTGTCGGTCATGTTATTCTGACTACTTTTGTTTTTTTTCCACACGTTGCTATGGTACGGACTGCTTAGATGCTCTCGCCGGACAGGACATTAGAACGGAAACTGCTTGTAATACAGGTAGCTTTTGTGAAATTCTAGGGAAATTAGTGTTAAAACTAGGGTAAGGTTAGGGTTCTGGATATATTTAGGCTTATTATACTTGAATACTTACCCAGTTTGGAATTAAGCACAAGGCGGTCCTTAGTACGGGTCGAAAGAATTCATATTCACGTTTCCTGTCAGAAGAGAGAGAGAGACAAGAGAGAGAGACGGGTCACCTAAGCGAGTTCTACCTGTATTTTGTCAAGTTCCCATCCTAGAGAGTTAACCATGGATGTGGTCAGTAAAAAATTGAAAAGAATTATTTTTATGGGGATAAAAGACAACACCGGTTATTCGGGGAAATTTAGAAGCCTAAGATTTCGGTCTGTCAGGAAATTATGCACGTATATCCTGCCGCAAGCCATAGCCTGACACCGAAATGAAGTAGTTGAGGGGCCATATAACTCAGACGCAAAAAAATGCAGTATGACATGGGTCTGCGAGTGAGAGTAGCACTAAATGTTTCAAAAATCTACAATTCACTGGATCATAAAGAGGTTTTTGCCATTTGCTCGTGAAAAGATTCCGGTGAATACCATCGCTGATGAAGTTCAATTTGGAACAACAGATGCACTGGGTTGAGGATCACGTCCCTCGAAGAGATAAGTAGTATAGGGCGGACTTGTCCCGTGAAAATAAATTTAAGATGAATAGATTGGGGTGATCACAACTAATTTATGCATTATCCGCATAAAGAGCCTAATACTTGAAATCAGTAACCCTATGGAGGTGGCAGTATTGTGACCGGGAAAACTTTTATTGTTCCCAAGAAGATATAATTAGTAGTTTTTACAACAGTCATACATTCTAGCATTACCTGTTTAAATGCTACCTTTTCCGAAACAATACCACGCTTTACGTGTGATTTTTAAACAAGATAACGGTTGCATACATTTGGCGCGCAGGTGCAATAAGCAGCCACATTCGGATAACTATTTGACAATCTTTGAGTCACCGTATTGAGTTAGGTGGGAGTCTGTAAGGACAGTTATTCTGGCCTGCAAAAATTTAGTTGGCCAGTGAAAAAATAAACTGAATGAAGCTATTTACAACCCTAGAATGCTTTGAGGGAATGAGAACCTTATGGTTTGATTACTAACATTCTAGCGCACTTGACACTATCACGGTGAGCTAAAAGCCGTGTCTAGGAAAGTTGCCAACTGACGGGATAACTCGGGTCGCCTGGTCAGACAAATGTGTGCGGTTGTACGCAATGGACGGCTGGCGGTCGCAGAGTCGGGCTGCAATGGCCCCTTCTTAATTTTGCTTTTATGACAGTCTCACTCAGATGGGATCGGAGCCGCCCATTCCTGTGTTTTTGTGTTCTTGTTATATGTTGGAACACATTTCGTGGGCCTGTACCCTCTCCCATCTGCGGTCTTCTTGACTCCGTCTTATCGCGGAGGCCAGATAGGGGAGTGAAACAGAAAGTGAGGTTGATGCAACGAAAGTCTACCCCTACAATAATCCAGCGCAAATCACCGTCCATGCATCACCCTGTTCTGGTGCATATGGTGGAAATTGTCGAAAAAGACAGTCAAACTAACATTCTTTTGCACTGATTGACTTTCCCTCTAAGTTAGGCTCTGAAAACGCGCATACTGCGTCTGTCTGCCTTGTGCATTGTCAGTCACATTACTCTAACTTCTTTTGTTGGTACATCTTTCTCTATTTAATTTTGCACTTGCAAATGCTTGCATGGTGAGTCTGACCTATTACCTTTTCGGATCCCTGCGACCTTTCAATGTAGTATTACACGCCATCTTCTTTTTACTTTGTACTTCTTTAAGCGCTACCTGAATAATTTTTTTAAAAATGTCTCACATCCCACATTCCCCCCTTCTGAGGCTCCATTATGCAGAATGCCCCTCGCTCTACTCCAAGTCTAACTTTGCTTAGGTACAGCCAGTCGATTATCCGGAATGAGAGTCATGTGGATAAACTACTTCCTGTTTTAAACTTCGTCCTCTAGTTGATTCAAGTTAGAGGCTATTGTTTAACACCAATTACACGAATTCTCTACACACGTCTGTTGTGACGAATTTCCCAGACTTTTAGAACGCTTCCGTAGACGTACGTCGGTAGTGAAAAGGCTAACATGGCGTACCCCCTAAACGGGCCACGTGGTAGATGCGTTGGATGAACATGTGGACAAAGCAGGATGCGGCAAGCGTTATTATTATTATTACGATTATTATTATTGAGGACAAGGTCCCATAACAAATGGGCATGCGCAGGCCCATGCTGCATTTCACTCTCCCACTCCAGAGGAGATTATTCATCTGCGCCCAGACTGCTGTTGTAACTCTGATAGAAAAAGGTCTACAAAGATCTTTCAGTAGGAACTGATTTCATAGGCTGAATACAACAGCCTTGTTGAGAAATTATCAGAAACAGAAATTAAGACGAGAAATCTATTTGGGATAGTAAGCAGCAGAATCGTCGCTCTGATGAGAAAGAAATTGGTGAGTCGAATTGAATTCATAGTTCCGGCAGGCTGTAGAAGCTTGTAGTAGTGCGGAATCTCGAAGAAATTAGATCCCTCTGAGTTCGAAAATTGTAAACCAAATTTGAAACACGCGAACTGAGGAAATGGCTTACATCCATCCATTGGCTTCCCTAATCAAAAAGAGTAGGATGGGTTTTTAGGGGGTCACGAAAAGAAAACCATACATCAGGCCGCAGCCCGCTAAACTACCATAGCAGATAGCTGTCGGCAGAGTTTGGGTGTAGATTTATACGGAACACTTTCTAGCTTTTTGGCCTCCATTCAGCCAATCATGACTGATGACCACCTAAAACTGGAAACACAAATATACGCTCAAACATACTGCGCTAATGGTCTACTACCGGTGTCCTTCAATATTTTTTAGCATTATAACCAAAATCCCAGTGGCAGGCCTCGTGAAGAGACTACCTATCGGCCGATATGGAAGCGACCCTGTAAATGTTTGAAGACTAAGATACCTATGGTTCGAGGCGAATCTGAAAAATAGACATTGGCGTTATTTGTAGATAAACACGAAGCACACGATGGAAATAAAGCGAAAACTTTTCCACAGTGTTCTTGAAATTTTCCTGTTAACGGCTCCTTTTCGGTAACTATGAGCGTACAATGTCCGTTTTTTTTCGAAATTTATGCAAGTGTCTAAGTCATTTGAAATATTTCTATAACTTTGCTGATATTCAATAGGTGCAAAGTTCTGGTTCCTCTTGCGTTACTTAGTTAACTTCAACATAGCTTACACGATTATTAAATCTTCGTGGATCGCGTGCGGGTTCAAAGGCCTGTGACAAATCTGCCCAAATCCTCTACTAATTAATTGTGCCTGGTAGTCATCTGGTGGATTCTACATTGATTGCTTAGGAAATCCTGCTTGGGCACTCAGCTTACTGTATCAGAATTGGTGGATTCCATACGTTGGAGTAGGCTGGGCGGGTAACTTGACCCAAGTGTGATTAAACTAACGGCAGTCTCTTTGGGGTGACTAACAATTTAAAACCCAACGGGCTCCACGAAACAAACGTCCTGGAGAAGTGCGCCTCTCGGTAGTCTGAGGGAAAACGAAAATGTAGAGCTACCCAGGTTGGACAGCGAGTAAGATGTAGTTCTGATGGATCCGAAGAAAACCTTGTTGAATAGTACCAAATTCTCCAAATCCCAGAAAGCCAGCTCCACCGGAGGCCATCGAAAGTTTGTGTTAAAGCTAATTTTTGGGTTGGGCTTATAACACTGGAATATGTGCCATTCCTGGAATCTAGCGCAAAGCCACTTGTAATACTGGGGGCGGAGGCATTCCTAGTACCGTGTATTTGAGGTTAATACATACATACTTGACATACATGAAAACACGGTAAACAATGATTGAAGAACATGAAACAAGGACTGTGTTAGGGCTTTTGAAGCACGGCTTCGATGCCGATGTAAAAAGGTGAACAGTACCGCTTATCCTTCAAGTATTAGCTTATCAACAGCTGTGCTTTTTAAAGGAAATTCTCATCTGAATGGAACCAAAAATAGGCGTTTAAATAACCCTTTGTGAACAACTAAATCTATTTCTGACACCGGATTACCAAAGTGTCTGAGCACCATTTTTACAGCGGTAGCAGGAGACGTAACGCGTGAGGTAAACCTGACAAGACCCCCTTAACCCGGTGGTCAGCTATGCCTGCTTTCTTGTCTTGACAGGGTGATAGGGCATTCGGTCAAAAACATACAGATTTGAATGTACTAAAAGCTATAGTTCATTCAATTGAAGGTCGACCGCATCAGTTCGATTGTTTCCTCGATGGCCACTGAGGTCAAAGTATTCAATGGGACGAAAGCACGGTCCCCATCGACATGACGCCGTCATTCCCTTCTATATCTCAAAATCGGGCGCACGACGTTTTGCGCCAGAGACCGCTCAAAATTGAGCATCCAACGAGGCTGTTCAAATTTGTCCAAAAAAACTTACATTAACTTTGCTGAAATTATTTTTTTGTGCAGATGAGGGGAACTCCGATTTAATGGCAGAACGCGTTTAAAAGGAGCTAAAAATACTACTAAAAATCTACATTGATCCGGTCTTTTTGCCGCCGGTACGTCAACGGCAAGCGCGATGAACTTCCGACAACTAACAGCTGGGAGATTTTGTGCCCAGGAGAGTCAGAAAGTTCGAGCTCCACTCGTTCTGTACTAATCCAGTGACCCATCACACGAAACGTTAACAGAAATTGAAAAAAATGTTTTAGATTAGGAAGGGTTACGCAAGCGAGGTTGTGAGATTGGTGGTTGTGCCAGGCTGGCTGTCAGAATGGTGGCTTTTGAATGCACTTCTTCTCGGCAATTACACAAAACGACTAATGGAGTAGTATTAATTGTTATATTGAAAGTAGAAAGCCCCTTAACTTGAAGCCCAAGTAAAATTAATATCACGTAATAAGATCAGGATGCAGAAGTAACTCTGGTAACCGAAAACATGCCTCTTTTAATTTAATTAAAACCAAAAGGATAGACAATCTGATATAAATAGGAAACGTTCATGGTTGACAACTGACAAGGCGTGAGTATGGTAAAATTAGTCCACGAGTCAATGCAAAACCAAGTATATCGAATGGCTGTTCACAACCTGGTCGGTAGCGTGTGCGCAGCATAGAGGAAAAGGCTATGGTAACGGGAGAACAGTCTAGACTAAAATGATACTACAGATACGTTTTCATTCTGAACATCCTCTTGGTGTGACGACGGTCGACGCCAAACACAATGGAGAAAAACGAAGAGCAAGAATCCTGTGAAAGACAGGCACGAAGCCAAGAGCATTGCCGGTGTGTAGGTGGCGAAGACATCAAAGATGTGGCCTGAGGAGAAAAAAACAAAGTAGATATAATTTCATCCTTATCCTCCATAACCTGACATTACGAAGGATGTAGTTGTTAGGAAAAATGTCCGTCATCACGAAAAGTGTGAGCTCACTGAGTAATCCATCCAAACGGCATATCAGTAGATACCTCTCTGTAGTCAACCCTGACGTGCTCAAATCGCCGGCATGTGAGATCCGAGCCACCTTTATCGTAGGGACAAGAACGTGCATGGCACGTGTAGACGAGCTGTTCAGCTTTGTCAGCCGCTGCGGCCACGCCTGCCTCTGGTCATCCTGATAGTGCCTTACCAACATAACCGGATAGTGAGGAAGGACATTGGTTGGAGGTTGGGCAAGTTACTGTCCTGCGCCCGTTCCGAGAGACAGGGCGGGCGTCGTCCGTCGCGATGTTCGATCTGTTCTTCATTGAGACAAAATGCAGTCGAATTTTGCCCAGTTGAAAGCATTTAACGAAAGCCAGTCGCTTTAATGTGAGTTGAGAGGGGGATATAAGAAATAGGCTGGATATAGGGCGAAGTACAGTCCTTCCTTCTACCGGAGAGATGTACTCGAATGGGCCTGAATTACTGACTGGCTGAATGTCCGGCAACCGCCGATTTTGTCGAAACCCTGCCTGTTTTTCTTCAGTATAAAAAATTGAACATGTAGTGTTCTTTAGGAAAAGGCTATCTGTGCCGCAATTCACTCAGAAAACCAAAAAAACAAGCTAAATTCACACTAAATTACTCACTCAAATTTCGTCACACATTGCATGATTTAGAACACCTACTGTAATTGTAGTCCAATAGCAGAAATATCTACAGAAATTTGACGAAAGGATAGTTCTCGTAATATTCACAAAATAGTATGCTTACCCTATAACCTAACAATTCTATTCACATTTATAAATCGTAATAAGAGCGAATTTTCACGTTTTCAGAATTGCTGCTTTTTAAAAAAAACTTGATATTCCCAAGCAAAGTAATTTTACTTTCTGTATTTCCTTTAAGGTTTAAATTCACTTAGGGTCGTTCGTTATTATTTAATTGGTACGTGTTTTGGTTTCGGTTTGCGAGTGATTCGCAAACATTCACAAATTCCGGCATTTATTATTATTAAGGTCATGCACGGTATATAATTATTCAAGGTTTAAGCAGCGCCCAACTGATAACTTGAAAAAAATTCAGCAGATGACGGTCAGACCCACTAAGGAACAAGTAGTCATGCCTGTACGTTCCTATCCTTGACTGATTTAATGGCAGAACGGGTTTAAAAGGAGCTAAAAATACTACTAAAAATCTACATTGATCCGGTCTTTTGCCGCCGGACGTCAACGGCAAGCGCGATGAACTTCCGACAACTAACAGCTGGGAGATTTTGTGCCCAGGAGAGTCAGAAAGTTCGAGCTCCACTCGTTCTGTACTAATCCAGTGACCCATCACACGAAACAGAAATTGAAAAAAATGTTTTAGATTAGGAAGGGTTACGCAAGCGAGGTTGTGAGATTAGTGGTTGTGCCAGGCTGGCTGCCAGAATGGTGGCTTTTGAATGCGCTTCTTCTCGGCAATTACACAAAACGACTAATGGAGTAGTATTAATTGTTATATTGAAAGTAGAAAGCCCCTTAACTTGAAGCCCAAGTAAAATTAATATCACGTAATAAGATCAGGATGCAGAAGTAACTCTGGTAACCGAAAACATGCCTCTTTTAATTTAATTAAAACCAAAAGGATAGACAATCTGATATAAATAGGAAACGTTCATGGTTGACAACTGACAAGGCGTGAGTATGGTAAAATTAGTCCACGAGTCAATGCAAAACCAAGTATATCGAATGGCTGTTCACAACCTGGTCGGTAGCGTGTGCGCAGCATAGAGGAAAAGGCTATGGTAACGGGAGAACAGTCTAGACTAAAATGATACTACAGATACGTTTTCATTCTGAACATCCTCTTGGTGTGACGACGGTCGACGCCAAACACAATGGAGAAAAACGAAGAGCAAGAATCCTGTGAAAGACAGGCACGAAGCCAAGAGCATTGCCGGTGTGTAGGTGGCGAAGACATCAAAGATGTGGCCTGAGGAGAAAAAAACAAAGTAGATATAATTTCATCCTTATCCTCCATAACCTGACATTACGAAGGATGTAGTTGTTAGGAAAAATTTCCGTCATCACGAAATGTGTGAGCTCACTGAGTAATCCATCCAAACGGCATATCAGTAGATACCTCTCTGTAGTCAACCCTGACGTGCTCAAATCGCCGGCATGTGAGATCCGAGCCACCTTTACCGTAGGGACAAGAACGTGCATGGCACGTGTAGAGGAGCTGTTCAGCTTTGTCAGCCGCTGCGGCCACGCCTGCCTCTGGTCATCCTGATAGTGCCTTACCAACATAACCGGATAGTGAGGAAGGACATTGGTTGGAGGTTGGGCAAGTTACTGTCCTGCGCCCGTTCCGAGAGACAGGGCGGGCGTCGTCCGTCGCGATGTTCGATCTGTTCTTCATTGAGACAAAATGCAGTCGAATTTTGCCCAGTTGAAAGCATTTAACGAAAGCCAGTCGCTTTAATGTGAGTTGAGAGGGGGATTTAAGAAATAGGTTGGATATAGGGCGAAGTACAGTCCTTCCTTCTACCGGAGAGATGTACTCGAATGGGCCTGAATTACTGACTGGCTGAATGTCCGGCAACCGCCGATTTTGTCGAAACCCTGCCTGTTTTTCTTCAGTATAAAAAATTGAACATGTAGTGTTCTTAAGTAAAAGGCTATCTGTGCCGCAATTCACTCAGAAAACCAAAAAAACAAGCTAAATTCACACTAAATTACTCACTCAAATTTCGTCACACATTGCATGATTTAGAACACCTACTGTAATTGTAGTCCAATAGCAGAAATATCTACAGAAATTTGACGAAAGGATAGTTCTCGTAATATTCACAAAATAGTATGCTTACCCTATAACCTAACAATTCTATTCACATTTATAAATCGTAATAAGAGCGAATTTTCACGTTTTCAGAATTGCTGCTTTTTTAAAAAAACTTGATATTCCCAAGCAAAGTAATTTTACTTTCTGTATTTCCTTTAAGGTTTAAATTCACTTAGGGTCGTTCGTTATTATTTTAATTGGTACGTGTTTTGGTTTCGGTTTGCGAGTGATTCGCAAACATTCACAAATTCCGGCATTTATTATTATTAAGGTCATGCACGGTATATAATTATTCAAGGTTTAAGCAGCGCCCAACTGATAACTTGAAAAAAATTCGGCAGATGACGGTCAGACCCACTAAGGAACAAGTAGTCATGCCTATACGTTCCTATCCCTGACTCAAAACTGAAACCTTTTTCATCATGTCATTTTCTTCCTTGACTACACTAACTGCACAGTGTCTATTGAGCAAATATTAACTAATGCTGTTTGCCCAGATAAATTTTACAACCCCAAGTCATCTTTCTCAATGGTTAAAACCTGATCAGTACCATTTTGTGCTCAGCATGGATTAACATCTCAAAACAAGGTATGACATAAATGAAGCCGAAAGTTTTGCGGGCAGGAGATACACCGGTGAAATATCATCTGTCTCCCAATCCTCCACTCATAAAAAGCACAGAGCCCTTAGACAAATCTCTGCGCATTCGAACCCTCACCAAAAAGGACTAGGATGAAGAAGACTATTAGGGAGAGAGTGAGAGGATGATAAATAGGGAGGTTGTTAATTCGGAGAAGCACTCACCACCAATCACAGTGCCAACGAAATTGAAGACCCCAGTGACACAAAGACAAATACCCAGGGCAGCGGGGAAGTACTGCTCCTCCACTTCATTCTCCAGCATCAAACCCAGCAGTGTCATGAAGCCGCCATCGCTTAGGCCTACCATAAACGAGGCGAAGGCCAGAACACAGCCTTGACTAGTACTCAGAATGAGCAGATCTTGACTGCTGACATCTAGAGCAGAAGGAATGGATAGAAAGGTGAATGCGATTGTGGCAACCCCGTTGAACAGACAGATGGAGGCGAAGAGAAGGTGAAGATTGCTCAGGTTCCAGAAACGACGGCAGCAGGTGCTGTGAGAGGCCTCCTGGACCTCAACATCAACATCGCCGGAGCGGATCGAGAGTTTATTTCTGGAGGCTTCCTTGTTGATGACAGACGCAATAATTCCGATAAGAACTTGACCTGCGTTAAAGTGAAGAATTTTTGTAAAAAAACGCACTGCAGTGAAGTACATAAAAAACAAAAAAGAAGAAAAAAAGATGGGCAAGGAATGAAGCTACAAATATTGGTCAAAAATTACGAAATAATTCGGCTTAGCTGATTATCATGATAGAAATATAAATGGCAAGCCGTCTGGCGTTGCAGAGAATGTCCGCATGAAACAGCTATTGATAGCAGAAAACCACCAAACTCAATCGGATCCCGCCTTTTTCGCAATAAATTATCTAACACTTAGAGAAGAGTATGCAAACCCGATTCATCTATGGGATAAGCTGTCAGATCTTGATAAGTTCACGGTGGTAGTAAATTTGCCGGCTTCATTATAGGATGACTGGAACGGAAATTAATGGTCTAGTTGCCGAGTCCATGATAGTAATGCCGACTCTATGGGCATTTTATTGGGGTTCAAGAGCCTGTTCTGAAGCACTGATGGACGAACAAGAGGTGATAGGAAAACGAAACATCCACATTCTGTCACGAAATGCGATCCACATTTGCCCTTCAGGCGCCTGCAGCATTGGAATTCACTGCAGACGCAGGTTTGCAGGACATTTTGCCGAGGCAGCAGTGGGTAGGTAATTAACCGAGATTTTGATTAATTATGCGCGAGGTAACCTGACCATTAGAATTAACCATGTAAATTTGCATGGTCAGCCTTAAAAAACCAAAGATCGCTGTAAAGTTGTGGTTCGTTTCTTTGAGAGTGAGCTCTGACTTGAAGACACTGTTGAAATAAAAACTAAGTTGATCCCCTTTTCACAAAAATTGGTAGCAGCTGAGACTTCTGGTTTGCTATGTCTTGAATTCAAACGATTTAAATAGAATAGTTGTTTTGCGTTAAAATTATGTACGCAGCAGATTGTGAAACTGGAAAGCTTTCGCAATTCCAAGGCCCAAGAATACTGTGATCTCAAATCGTAACAGCTTGCCATGGGTAAAATGATATAATTATGGGTACATCTCGGTAAAAACATGTAAAAGTCAACAAAATTAAGACGTAATACACGAGGACCAGAATGCTGAATGCTATTCCACTAAACATGCCAAAGATACCTTTAAAGCCAAAATCAATTTTCATCCTGTATTAGAAGGCTAGCTCTCATCTTCAAAACTGTGCTTTAAACAGAGAATCCGACTTGATCGTCTGCTGATAGTAGCTGACCTGTGCAGGCATTTTTAATTTCAGTATCTGTTATTTTTGTAAAGCCGACCGTTTTCCCTTGAAGAAGACGAATAATATTGCCATTGTGTGTACATGTCCGCTGTTGACAGCAGAGGCCTAGATGCATACACGGGTAGGGCTGTCACTGACCCACGAAAGGCATTTCCATTTTGCGGGGTCAAGAGCCGAAAGTGACGAGTGACGGTAACAGGGATGTATTACTGTCAAACTTCAACATCCCTCAACTCTTCGACTGCAGCACACAGTTGAACCTCTCCTTGTGGCCCTACACACGCAGTGGAAGCAAGGATCTTTTCCCCGATCACATCGTTAGTCCCGTTTGCCCAGACAGGGAACAGTGCCTATGGCGTCATTTTATTCAATATTCGGTCTAGCCAGGGGGTGTTCCGGCGGGCTGCTTGCGCGATCGTCTGCGACGCTGCTTACTCACGCGGCCATCGGTCCACTCGATGCCCCTGCCAATTCGCTGCCCGAAACTCGCATGAATGGGTATTGGTATGACGGGAGCTTGATGCCAAAGAGGGCCGCACCCTTCAGGCGGACAAAATTCAACCACACGCATAAACTTCGTACTGGAGCTAAGAAAAACGTCCAGCAGTGGAGGGGAGAGTGAGAAAATTCGCTTCCAGGTACGCTCTCTCGCTGCAGTAAATACTGACTAAATTACCGTCTTCCCAGCATTTTGCCTCGGGAAAACTAGCGTATTCATCGCATCGGACATTAAACAGTCCCAAGGAGACGAGGGCGCTGTGATGCACAAGGAATACCGCCATCTAAAAGATAAACGGAAATGGCCATTGCTGACCAAGATCTCCAATGACAGAAGGAGGTCTGCAAGGGATTGGGAGGCTGAACGGACTGAGGCAGGCAAATTGTTTTGGAGGAATTTCAGTTTCGAGTACATTCATTTTGCTAGATAATAGATGGGGCTGCCTTTCAGGGCGACTACTGGCAGCAGACCAACCCAATGTGTTTCGGAGAGTGAGTTAAAAGCTAAGAAGGAACTAAGGACGGATGAACAAATTATCATTCTACCCGCTGATAAGGGGCAATCAACTGTCGAATTAATCGAGAAGACTACAATGAGAAAGCCAAGGCTCTACTTGAGGATAGAGAATTTAACAACCCAGGATATGATGCACAAGCCATAACGGTAGCAAGTCGGTTGAATAAATTACTCGAGGAATTCAAACGCCAAAATGTGATTACGGAGAACGAACGGCGCCAAATGGTTCGCTTTCCATGGTCTGCCAAAGGTCCATAAACCAAATGTTCCACTGCGGCCAATATTCACACTGAAAGGCAGCCCCACCTTTAATCTAGCAAAATGGATGTACTCGAAACTGAAATTCCTCCAAAACAATTCGCCTGCCTCCCAATTCCTGGCAGACCTCCAAGGTTGGAGGATTCAATCGGACGACGAAATGGTCTCTTTTGACGTGACGTCCTTATTCACATCTATCCCACCGAGTTTAGCACAAGAAGTCGTGTGCAGGAAACTTGAGGAGTCATATGAAGAAACCCATAGTTCTCTCAAAATTGAACACCTTATGAAGCTGTTCGAATTTTGTCAAAAGACCTACTTCACCTTTGCCGGAGAAAACTACGATCAGATCAATGGAACTCCAATGGGCTCCCCAATCTTCGTTATAGTGGCAAAATTGGTCCTATAAGAGCTGGAAAAGATAGTTTTAACCAACATCAGCCTATAATTTTGCGCCGTTACGTAGACGACACATTTGTTATCGTCAAGAGGAACATGCAGCAGCATTTCCATGAGCACCTTAAACTCGATTTTCACCAGCCATACAATTCACGAGGGAAGAAGAAAAAAAGCAGCAGCTTCCCCTTCCTTGATGCACTTATCAGGCGAAGTCCCAACGGCGAAATAGAAACGGCTGTCTACAGGAAAGCGACGAAACACCACGCAGCTTCTCAATTTTCATAGAAACCATCCGGTGACTCACAAACGAAGCTGTGTGGAACACTGTTCAAACGCATCCAGACTCAGTGCAGCAACCCGGCGGAAAAAAACACGCGAGAACCGTTATCTCCGAGACTAGTTTATGCGGAAAGGCTATCCGAAGGCCGTTGCCTACGCCTTCCTTCTTCATATTTTCTTCACTTATGCACAAGAAATAATGCCATCTCAAAGATGAACGGAAATGTCCATTTCTGACCAAGAGCTCGGATAACAGAAGGCTCTATATGCAAACACAGCCGATGAAAATTCCGGATGTGTGGTTTAGAATGTGAATATACAGTAAATGGGCTATCTCGTGAAGTGTGAGCCGAAAGTCTAAAAACTTAATTTGATTCGAAAAGCTTACTTAAGTAGGGGTTTAAGAGTAATTATAATACAGCGTAATTCGAAGATCTTTCAGCCGCTTCTGGGTGCCAGCTCCCAATGTTCAGCTGATGAGAACCGATGTCAGCGGCGCCCCAACCCTACAAAAACAGCTATCAGAGGATTCCACTTTCTCGGATAATAGCAATACAACATTCATGGGTATGTTTGTTGTCTCCCTTCCCTCCCCTCTTCCCCCCCCCTACACTCCGTAATATTTCTTGGGAAGTGTCCGTTCATTAATTTCTGAAGAATGTATGTCACCCCTCTCCCCCTCACACTGTAATGCTTCTCGGGTAGTCCGTTTTTTACTGCCTATGACGGCTCTAAACTATACGTTTGCGGCAAAACTGAACGCCACCATTGTAAAAAATAAAGTCTGTAAACAACGACTGCTTCATTAGTCTAATTTTTCTGTCAGTAATTTTCCATGTTTTTATAAATTGAAATATACTTTTACAGAAAAATTCACAAAATTCTGTTTTTTTTACATTTCAAAGCATATTGGATTTTCTTCAAATTTTATACTCGGACAAGAGGTATCTTTCGGTTTTAAAAACGGTTTTACAATTTGCCAAATAATTCTGACCTCGACTTGCCATTACATTTGAATTCAGTGTTTCCAAAATATATGCCGCATATATTCCAGCTGTGGAATATCACAAATGTTTTCTACGATATGAGAAAGAAGCCACATAGTGCTCAGTACATTTGAAAATGTCGTACACGTTATAAATAGCCTTAAAATTGGACAGATTTAATGCTGTATGTGTAGAAATTTCACGGCCTAAAAAATCCCAAATGTAGAAACTGTTTAAAACATAAAGATGCAGCTCCTTCAAGTAAAATATTTGACAGAGGTGTTATATACTAATAAATGAGAACGACTTTTTTCGTTCATGCCTTCTGTAAAATACATTCGAATTTAAGAAGGTATCACAAATCAGTGATAAATGGTCATACTTCTTAAGAGGCCATTATTTACAGACTGTAATTTACGCAAATGGCCGAAAAGAATATCATTCAAAGTCGGCATTCAGACGTGACTTAAACACTTTCGCATTAGGTTACAAGATAATTACTTTAAAAAACTCGCTTAGGTTATATTTTGATAATCGAACACATCTTTCAAGACGTCCGGTTAACATTTCGTGAGGAAGAACCTAAATTTAATTAGTTGAAGACAGTGAATATGTCATTATTGGCCATAAGATGGCTCATCATGTTTCCGTTGGCAGCAGTTCTGCATCACACAAACTTTGCTTTCCAATCGCTATCAGTAGTTTGGTTGTGTTTTTTTGCACGATTAAAAGCTTACTTTGGGTCAAGTTTACATTGACGGCAAACACCAGAGATTCTGGGACTTAATTAGATCTTGCAATGCATGCGTCTACAGGTCTCTAACGGACAGCTATAAAAAGAAGTTAACTTAGGCCAGATCGCCCTTATCCGCAAGCATGACCAAAGTAAACTGTATGATACTGTTTCAAAACATTTTTGACTGACATAAGTTTGGGCTGCCCCATTGACAAGATGCGAACGGTCAATGATATCGCCCTGATGTCTGTTGGACACCGAGAATAAACTACAACTATAAAAACATCAGTTTAACAATTTTAGATGATGAATATATTCGGTGTTTTTCGGATGCCAAGAGTAGTTTAGATCAAATTGCACACGATACACGATCTTCTTAGATTGGTCCTTTAAAAGAGGAAAAACCGTCAATGGTTCGTCTAGCTCGGAGTGACAGGTGTTTTCGAAGAGAACCATGAACAACGAAAAAATGTCCTTTCCGAAGTGGTTTTAAAAAATACCAGGAATGTAGAAAATGTGCGCTAGGGGCGTAGGGGTAAAGCGCAATAAACAAAGGGATAGGGTTGCATAAGCAATAGGAAAGAAACATTCCGAAGCAATGGTATGCACTCCAGGCTGTGGACCAAGCATGCCTGCCCAAATGGCGAATGCAAAAACCAATAACTGTATTAAAAAACACGAAGGGTAAAACGAAGGTATGCACTCAACTAAATAACATTCAATGCAATAAAATCGGGAGAAATCGATCAAAATCTCAGTCATATTTTAAAAACGACCAGCGTTTTGCGTATACTTTGGAAGGCAGATCGAAATTTCGAAAGTGGAATGGAAGATTCTGCTGACCGACATTTTTCAAATATCCAAATAGATGACGTTTAAAAAATAAAATTGCCAAACATATTTTTTAAAAAATTTATCAGCAGGCGTGGGTTATGTACAGTGCTTCTATATGTTTGCTAATATAGATTTTTACACGCAAAACTAAGATCACGTTAGCCGTAAATTAAGCAAATTGTACAATGTATGGACACATTTTGGAAATAAATGACTAGGTTGTGCACAGGGCAATCTACCTTAGAGCGTTCTATAGGCCTTTCCCAAGGACAGTGAACATAAATTGGCAAATCTATCAACCTTCGAATAAAACTCAGGTTTTAGGTTGAGAAAGGCAGTCATTAGGAAACATGAATTTGACAAGAAAACCTTTGTTTTCAAAACGAGGTTCAATTATCAGTGCACCAGTTTCTGGCCATATTTAAGCACGGAACGGACTCGCATGCAGCCTAAAGTAGTTATCGGGTCAACCTTTGGACACAAAATATGTATACAACGCATGCAAAATAAAGCAACCAAATGGATAGAACAATATTTTTGCTACTGCGTAGCAAACTGACGAACATAGACTGCACAGATGGAAGGGTAAAATTAAGCGAAGGATGGAGGATGAAAAAGATCAAGAGAAGAAAAAGAAGAAGAAGGAGAACGAGGAGAAAGTTGAATAAGGGCAGTCAATCTTTTTTGTGTAAAAATTATGAAGCCCAATACCACTGTGTTCGAGGTAATACGAGTAAGGTTGGCGTGTGCTACACGTTAGTTGAAGGCACTGTGTGAGGTCAGTCACGAAGTCCGACCTCATTTCCATGTGGCTTGGCTTGAAGATGCTACTGGCATAGGATAGAAGAGAGAAAGAACAGATAGCGAGCGCAACCGAAGGCGGATTCAACGCATACCAGTCTCAGCACAAGAACGTATCAGGCCTTAAAGTCATCACGATAAGCCAAATGACGTGGTTTGAAGGTATTGAATAATGAGGGAACTCAGCCCCACCCTGGTACGATGGTTAGGCTGAAATGGCCTACCTCAGTTCCCACATGTGCACAGGCCGGCCAGTGTGCCAACGCCCATCTCTATTACACTTAACATTGTCCATTGGAACATGGTATGTGCGCGACGAGAAATCGAGGGAAATGCTGCGCGTGTTAGCCACACAAGGCGTTTGGGGTGCCAAAACGACATGTGACAATTTTTTCCTTTCGTTTTCGGACGTTAACACCAACAGGATTGCATTACACCCAAATCATTCGACGGTGTTTTCGAACGAACGTTTGCTTCCAAACAGGTGGGGACCAGAAACAAAGCTGAACACCTACGATTCGAACTGCCATATGGTCAGGAGATGGCTTTCCTATGGCAGTTTCTAGTAAATAAATTTCATCGAGGTTTGATTGCTTCCCAGGACTTAAATGAAGGAAGGAAGAAGTCCGACGGGTAAACTGACGATGCTGCCGTTTTTTCAGAAACAACCACTATGGGGGACAGTTGAACATCGGAGAAATACAAGAGCGCAAGGAATGTAAACACAGCAATTTAAATGATGCTTTGGAAAAGGTGGCACACAGCGCGGGCATCAAAATCCCAAGTCCATGTTGAATCGGTTATGTTGATCTCTCCAGCCACACACCAAAAGAAACTGATAACGTATTGTGATTCCTTGAGTGCAGCTGCCTAATTATCTAACAAAATGCAAACACCGTATCTCTACAGCACGCGAAGCCCACTTGGTACAAGCTCTGCTGTATGAGGGCTTGCTACCACGAATGCGGGCATAGCTTTTGTGGTAAGAGGTCGGAAAATACACAACTTTTTGCCTGACGCTTCTGTAATGAAGATCAAGCTAGGTCTTAAGAGTAGTCATAAATCATTGTACAGAGAAACAGGAAGAGTTAATCTACGCCCCCTACTCAGCCCCCGCCCCACCCTTGTTTCTTACTTTGATCTTATCCGGATGCATGAAAGACACAGCCCTCACCTTTGAAGATGGAATGGGCCTGAGAGAAGGGGCAGTAGGAAGGGCCGACAGGCTCACTGTCAAGAAAGTCGCCTTTCAATGTGAATATGATCAATCAGCACATTGAACTTCCACCGTTTACCCTCATCTTACGTTATCACCCAACGGATACCGAAGACGAGATCTGCGGTGGAACCATTATGGGAAAGATCCGACAGCCTCTACTCAGGTGGTTCTAATGGGCAATTCGAGTATCCGTGGGGACAACTTGTGACTAGATAATTAAACCAGTCAATATTGGCAAGGTAGTTGGCCCACGCGGCCAAAACATTACCACTGCCACTCGCGATTGTGGTCACAGTCACTAACCCGGTGATGGCCCTTGTTATCATCGTATTTGCGCGTTTAGTTTTCAAAGTATAAAAACCAATCTCATGGCAAAGTGAAGGACAGAGGAGGAACAGCAAATTATAAAAAGTCCGTATAACCGACACGGCAAACCACATATACTGGAACATAGGCCTAAGTTATATAAGAAGACTACCTCATCACCTCAAGCAGGTTGAAGTTCTGTAAAGGCTGCATAGATACGTGGATTCATATCACATAATTTTCTTCCTCCTAATATGAAGCTTAGACTATCAAATGTTTGTTCTTCCTGTGCTCTAATATTATTGTTCTTTTTCGGGGTCAAATGAATGTCTATGATTCTAGTAAAATCAGAAAAGTTCAGAGACGCTTCCCACGGTCTGGGTCCGAAATTCCTTACAGTGAGGGATGTAAATTGTCGAAAATTAAGCTTCTGTGGGCTCGAAGACTCGAAGCTGACTTTTGCTTCTTGTTTGACGTTAACTCTAGCCCTAATCCTCCATGCATTGACACTGTCACTACACTAGATCAGTTTTAGGTCAGGCGTAATTCCCCATTGTTATTCCTTCGCCTTTTTGCTCTGCGTTTAAATGCTCGCTCAGTTTTTCCATTCAAATATACTTTCTTTTGGAAGAATCTTTTTGCTATAACTCAGGCCATCCCATAAATTATCGGCACCTTACCTCCGAAAGCATCATTAGCCGTTTCATTCCGGAACACTCACTTCCGGATTTTAAAAGGGTCCTTCTCTTCCTCAGATGGAGACTCGCTTAGATTCTTAAAACCTCATGTATTTAAGCGGCTGCTAAATCCCTGAATATCAGCCCCCCTACAGCGATGATCATCCTGGCTCTGAACGTCATCTCCTCATTTTGACCCAAAGCGAGCTGTTCACGGTCACGGCGGATTCTTCTGCTTTCATCACCTCCGGGTGGTCAGCAAAAAAGTATCGCATCGCCCCGCACTTTGAGGATCCTCGCGACCTTTAATGCCCCTGTATAGCGTAAACTCTAAGCGATCGCAGTGGGTTCCTGCCGTCTCGCCACCTTGACGGTTGCTTCTGCTGTCATCCAAAAATACTATGGCCGCATGCACAGCTGAAAGCCTCAATCGGTTTAAGAGTTCTCCTTTGTAGATCAACGTTTTGAACCCTTATCTACTCTCACCTGCAGGGTGGTCCGGTCCCACACGCATATTTACCTTCCCATAAGCAACAGTTTTTTCTCGCTAAAGACTAAAATAGCACGTTCATTTTATGTCTTTGATAACCAATTTCTAAATGATTTTTTTGTTTTTTCTTAAAAAATATTACACTGCCCTTTTTTAAAGCACAAACTGAACATTGTACAGTGTGTGCTTATTCGTCCTAAAATTCACCCGATAATATATTTATATTTATCATGAGAATACCCTTATCGGTGCTAAATAAAACCATTTATTTATAAAAAAAACCTACCACAGCAGGAGCCAAGGCCAATTAGAGATGGATACCAGGCCAACTGGGCATAGACCTGAGAGCTGATACTATCCCGCGGCACACCAGCCAGCCAAATTTGATAGACGTAGTCGTAGATAAATGTCCAAGGAATGACCACGCCAGCAGCACACAGTCCGTTCGAAACAATAAACGTCAGGAATCCCCAATTAGCCCAGACTTTGGGCGAAAAAAGTTGCACAAGACCATCGCCGA
This sequence comes from Schistocephalus solidus, assembly GCA_017591395.1. NCBI lineage: Eukaryota > Metazoa > Platyhelminthes > Cestoda > Diphyllobothriidea > Diphyllobothriidae > Schistocephalus > Schistocephalus solidus. The sequence goes on along the minus strand of WEDG01000744.1, from coordinate 71,693 downwards.
TATTGCGCAAAAGAGCCCTACTCTTAGCAGCGCAGTCCTCATTCTCCTCTTCCTCCGGCATATTCATCGTGTCGCCGAGGCGGGCCTTCGTCTGCGCCCTAGGCCGGTGTGCGGAAGGAGTGAGGATCATGAAGATTGGACAGAGAAACCAGAGACGTGTGATATCGCTAAAACGACACCGGTGTCTGACGTTCGCTGCAAAAAGATAAAAACACGTCGGGTTGAAAGAGACATTTTGTGACAAGAGGTCACGTTAAAAAAAGCAGTTCGTTTAAAATACTCACCCCCACTGCTTCTAGAAATTTCAAAGTGCGCGGATCCTTATAACGTAGCGAACATCATTTCTTGTAATTTTCCGTTAATATAAAGGTCGTTAGTTATAGAGGTGGGTAGACTACGGAAATCTTGGTGGTCTTATTGTCGTCAAACACGACAGAAATCGGTCAGCAACGATTCTTTGGAGGCAGGTGAAGTAGCAGACATACAGTAGATATGCAATCTAACCATTCTCAATGTTATCTCGTTTTGAAAATATTACTTAAATAGGATGGTAATAGTAAATATCATGCACCATAATCCGAAGGTTTTCATTAATGTGTGAACGCCAACATTTTTAAGACCCTATTTCCGACCAATTACAGAAACTACGCTTTTTAAAATAACGAACACTTAAATAGTGCTCATTTTTTACACTTGTTTTAAATGCGCTTAAATATTTAAGTACGTTTTGTAGAAAAAATGCAGGAATATATTTTTTCTTGCACTCCCTTTGATTGAAAATTACAGCGTCAAATTTTAGGCTCCAAGTTAGTTTTCCTTCCGGTTTTAAATAAAGGTTAACTTGGCCTGCCGTATCACCTGCATTCCGGGTTTCCAAATTGTATGCTGCATATATTTGGCCTAACGAAGAGCACAAATTTCTCTTCATAATGACAACAATGTCATGTAGTGCTCATGAAATTTTGCCATGGATGTGGACCATGTTGGATACTTTATAAGCAGAATCAATAAATGGACAGATGCGATGCTTTGTGAATGGACATTTTACGGCCTTAAAAAATCGCATAATGGGAGACTTTTTCTACACTCGAAAGATACCCTTGTTACGAAATTACTACCGAAAAAGATTATTTGCATTAATATTTTTTAGAAACTATATTTTTACTTAGAAAGGTAACGAAAATCAACGGACAAAAATCATATTTATTAAATACTCACCTTTTACAGACTGAAGAGTTTAAATGCGGCCGGAAAGAGGCTCGTACTTGGGTTAAGCTGCACCATAACTAATCGGACAACCTAAGCATTTTTTACAAACGAAAACACATTTGAAAATTGCGGTTGAAATTTCATCAGATAGAAAATCTGTCTAATGTTCTGTTGAAGCTCAAAACTGGAGAAGCAGAGCCCCTCCACGCCTACCATGGCCATCAGCAATGACAGGCAACCGTAAGGGTTACTAAATGGAGCTGACTGCAGGACAAGATGAGAGAGCCTTGTTGTTTTTGAGTGCAAGACCAGGGCCAACCAAACCTGGTAATTTATTACTAATTTTCTTAACAATAATCCCTTTAATTGGAAAGGTTTTGAGCACCTCAGGTAGTCTACGTCACTGCAAGAAAGATTTATTACAACAGCTTACGGGAATGTGAAATGCGATTAGTCAGAAAGTTGGTGGCAACAGACGGGATTGAGTTGCAATGTTGCCGAAATCGCGTGAGGTGCTCTACCTCGTGAACTGCCAGATGCGCAGAAATACATTGCCGAAAAATGCAAGTGAAACGGGAATGATCGTTTCTGGATTATTAGCCATCTCCCATGACTGTCGGTAAGGCATTTCTGCCTATAATATACTAGCTGCCAAACGGCTGCTGAGGCGGCTTGAGATTGAACCTCAAGGCACATGGGGACGACAGTGTCCCGTAACACGATCGGTGAGCGCCTCGGCCGCTCCCCCCTTCCCTACCCTCCAACAGCCGTTAATTTTGAAATAACTTAATGCGGGACACCAATGTCACTTCCAGTTGCGTCTGTTCTCAGGTTGGATGTAGGGTAGCACGTGGGGGCTCAGTAAAATTGAACCTTACCTTTTGGTCGTACGACTAATTGGGAAACAGACTCCTGTCACAAGACATGGAGAGGAGGAATAGCAGTTATTCGCGAAGTCAGCAAGCATGGCACTATTAGATCAGGCAAAGCATTCGACACGAGTGTGGCAGGTCCAGTCCGTAACAGGAATCCAGAGTTTTACCTTTTCCTACTTTGTTGTAATAAAAACGAATTCTAGTATTTATTCGCCTTACGTCCGTAAAGAAGATAGAAAGAAAAATAAGAGGAGGGCCGGCAGCTATTAGCTCTGGGAAATGAGGAAATTCCATTGAAGTAAAAGCCCTTTGTAAACTCAAACTAAAATGCTAGGTCTCGACCTCCATACTTTTCTACGAATATTCAGTGCCAAATTCTAAGTTTCCCTTCCTCCATTGGAAAACTCCATTCTCATTGAAAACGTCATAACAACTAACAGGAAGAGGTCAAACCTGAGGGTATACGGGTCTGACGGCATATGGGAAATGAACTAAGAAATACAAATACATATACCTAAACAAGCATGTCAGCTAACACAGGGTAGAGGTGAACTTTCTAAATGCTATCAGAAATCAAACATAGTATAGCAATAATACGCTGAATACTACATCTGTGCAGTTTAAAAGTTAAAGTAATCTTGGACAAATTTCCAAAGGTAGCCATTTGGTGCAACTTACAGGTTTGTCTACAGAATGTATGTTCCCTATTTTCCGCATGACAACAAAACTTAGAAAATTATAAACTTGGCTTGCCTCTGCGCGGCGGACGATGAGGGTTAGGAAGAGGCAGCCCCCTAATGTCATGTCGCAAAAGGCGGATTCTAGAGCCTGAACACCCGAGGCCAAAGGAATTCGAAGAACGTGGTCAAACAGTGCGCGTCGCAGTTGAGCAGAAATATGCTGAGAGAACAAGCTAATGGGCTTTCCTGCAACAGCGGCAAATGGTTCTCTGGATTGGAGGGAAACTCATGTGCCCTGTTGTTATAACAAAGACACTCTTTTCTGTTGCGGCCCACTGTCTTGCATTCTGAGGTGCAAAAAACGCTATTCTCTTTCCCCCTGGGATTTCGAAACATCCGCACCATTTCAAATTACACAGAAGACTATGCTCAGTGCATGCGCCAAAATTCTTTGTGACTTCTTTTTGCAGTAAAACAGTATGCAGTCAAAAGGCCACAGCCCGAGGAAAAACTTCTTATTGCGAGCCGATTGTCTTAATTTGTCAAAGAAATCTGCACTTTGTTGCAATGAGATTTGAACAATTCGACTGATCCAATTGTGAAAAACTCAGCGGCCTCGGTGGAATTCAAACCCACGCCAGCAAGGGAAAGGCCAACGCCCTAGCCAATTGGGCTACGAGGACCCCACCGGGAGCCGTGAGTTTAATCACACTTGGGTCAAGTTACCCGCGCAGCCTACTGCAACGTATGGAATCCAACAATGCTGATACAGTAAGCTGGCTGCGCAAGCAGGATTTCCGAAGCACGCCGAGTAGACTCCGCTAGATGACTACAGAGCTCAATAACTTTATTGGTATTTTCAACCGACAGAAGAAATGGTTGCAGTGCTTTGATCGAGGTAGAAAGATGATCGATTACGAAGCCCTTACCTTGTCCTAAACCTTCTTACTTGACAGAGAGTGCAAAAGTAATTGAGCTTGAGTTGGCTTTTCACTAACACTATGAACTACTGGGGGCGGGATAGTTTTGAAAATAGCAGTTATTTCTGTAACCGCACTGATATTTGCAGTTTAACAGTCGGAGCTAACTCCAGGGTTACATACACTAACAAAGTGTCTGCGGGGGCTTGGACGGCGATCCCCGCTGCTGAGGTAATGTCGCTCCCAGTTAGTCGTTACGGTTGGAGTTCAGATGCACGAAGCTACAAAAAATAAAACTCGACTCTCAAAGAAGGGAGATAGAAACGTAATATGAAGTATGATGCAGTTGGAAGGTATTCGTTGATGGTGAGTAAGTTGACTCTTGCACTAGATCAGGTGACGGACGACGTGAAGCCGGATTACGCAGTGACTATACAATTTACTACTAAAAAACAAGTGAGACTAGAATGGCCGATGCTGAGGTATTAGCCGTCATCAGCCAGCCTTTCCCAACCCCGAGAATTGAATTTGTGACCTGTCGGTCAGATTTCAAGCACCATACCCATTAAGCCACGGGATCGTTGTCCTGCGGGTAGCGATCGGATATATTAAGAATGGTATATGGGCCCTCACCGATCGTATTACGGGAATCACTCATCTCATTGTGCCTTGTGGGTCAATCTTGAGCCCGGTCAGCAGCAGTGGGTAGAAGAAGAGGCAGATTAACATTACTGAAAAAGAAAGGGAGCCTGGAATGACCAGCTTTGGCTCAGTAGCCGTCATCAGCCAGCGATACTCAACCCCAGGTGTTGCAACACCATCGTGGGTAAAGCTACACATATTGGACAAATTCAGATGATGCTGGGTTCCACGACGTCATAGGCACCACATATGCAATAGGACACTGCAGTTATAAAACTAGATGAGGAGGAGGAGGGTGATGAGAAACCTCACGGAAGTAAAAACTAACTGTAGCCGCAAAGCCCTGAGAGTAGAAAAGCAGGCGAGGCATTTTCGTCAGTGGAGACATTGATTTCGGTGGTGGGAAGATAACATTGTGTAAACGTTTGACTTTGAACTTTATACCGACAAAATGTTATAACAATCGCTTGTATGGCGTACATTTACGAGGATTTCAAGGCAAAACTCTTCAACTTCTATATGAACAGGAACCGCGCGCAATAAACGTGGATTTGAGCTGAATTCTGGGACAAATAAGCCTAGTATTAAGTTTATGGGATATGGAGTTAGGCGCAAGGTCAATATTATCACGTGGGCTGGGCGTTCCGATTCCAGTGTCCTGGTTGACGGACAACACAACCAAATCGAACCAAATTTTGTCAATAATCTAAACAAGCAATTGGTAATTAAAAAAATAACCGAGACTGCCCTGATGATTCACTTGGTTGCGAAGCTGTACAGTCAAAACAACCCCTTGCAGTAAACGTAGTAAAAGTGAGTCTTTATCTGTCATACACAAGTAAGCAAACGCAAATTCAAGTGTGGGTTTGACTGATGCACATGAATCAGACAAGAAACAAGAAAATTGTGGGCCATAGAGCATCAGCAAAATGCGCTTCAGACACAGTAAATTAATCCAACTTAAATAATTTCATTTGCAAAAAAATTATAAATCGAGACAGGAGAGATATGCCCGTTCCGTTTAGCCTCCGGACGACCGAGTCTGTCAACCCAACTATGCGCTACCTTGGAAATCGAAAGGTCCACCAGGTGGCGAAGTATTCTGAGGCGTAGCCTGGAAACTATCAGTACTGCTACTATTTTTTACGGTTATTACCCTGTACCTAAAAGAAGTTTCCAATAGGGCCAGATAGTTGGATGTGAAGCGTGGAGAGATCGCACAAGAAAAAAACGAGGAGGAGCTACCTTGGTGTTGTTCTACATCTGCATCATCCCCGTGTATGGAGGAATACGGGAGAGGTTCGCGGCTAAAACGGAGGAAAAGGCTGTCGTTAGTAGTATGCAAAGGCAGAATGTGCGACAGCTAGAACAAATAGCAGAAGGCAGACTAAGGACGCATCTGACCTGCCTAGATCCGATCACGCTGGTCAATGTTATAAAAGAAGAGGCAACATCATCGGAACATATCAGCGACTCACAGGGACCTTTCGCATTCTCGCAAACGTACAATTAGTAGGTGGCGATGTAGGACACGGAAATAGGAACCTTCCTCGGTAGGGCAGCTAGAGAGGTAAATACTCCCGTGTCCTAACCTTGACACTTCCAGGCAATTAGCGGAAGACACCGGAATAGGAGGGGTTTCCATGCCCGTTTCTTGTCAATGGCGGAACGCAGGAAGCGTCTGACCGTGGTGGCGGAAGATGCAGTTTAAGTATGGAAGATTGATGCGCCATTTATCGAGATGTTAATGCTTTTAGCCACGAAAAGTCAGAAATATTTTCATGTATGAGCAACCCCGAAGCATCCCTAACAATGCCATGCATCTTAACGTCTAGCAGATTTCAGATGGCCGATGGCTTGAGTACTGTCGTTGTTATTGTTTTTGTAGCCATCACCGTGGACTTGAAGATTGCAAGCTGCATTTATGGCACTCCTGCTCCATGGAATCCGAGCCAAGTGTGGCGGCTCCGCCGCGCAAGCCACCTTTATCCTAGCTCGCCTCTAGGCTTCTCGTTCTGGTCATGACACTGGACCTAGGTAGAGAAGGGAAAGAGCGTGCGGTAGATGCAGCGTAAATCCACTAGTACTGTAAACTAATTCACGCGCCATTCCCAGTCCCTGTGCTACCTAGTAGTGGTGCACACAGTGGACGTCGTCGGATCGCGACGGTCGAACTGTCGTCAGATGTTGCTATTGGACAGACACAACCACTGAGGGTAGATAGGAAACTGCGACATCAAGTGACATAACGGTCGCTCTTCATTCCTTCAGGTCATACACGGACATTTTTCAGGTCTCACTTAGCTGGGGGTTAATGTGTGCAGACTCCAAGTTGTCACTGGACCGCTACTTCTATACGGTTTGACTGTGAACACCTGAATTCACATTGCCAAACAGTCATCGATTCGGAAGGCGCTCATTTAACATCCACAGGGGCTGGATTTGCTCTAACACACCGTGCAAAATAATGTTCAACATGAAAAGTCGCGCCTTAGGCCTCAAGTAGGGCAATTATCTGTACATTTTCAACTGCCTTTACCTATAAACAGTCCTGACAACTTTTATAAACTAGTATGCCGATAAACATCTATCCAATAGAATTCTCGACTCCGCAAATCAGGACTGACGGAGCCATTTGCTTACTTTTCCGTTAGCCTCCTACAAAATAATAAATGGATTCCTGACATGTTCACAAAGGTGTGACAAATGGAGAGATTTATCTCGAGGCGCAGGGATTATGAGCTTAAAGGGCCCCACGATGGTGGCATGCCCGCGCGAATGAAAACTGCAGCATACTTCAGGATCTAAATAGGGATTATGTGTGGTCTGGAATTTTCCAGTGTTTTGAACGAAGGGGATACCTGGCTCATAAAAAAGAACAGGCGCACAGAACAGTAGCATCAAGTCACTGACGCATTCCATCCATTTTGCTGTAGGCTTCTGTTAAGCTAAATGCCGTATGGGGTTTCTCCATGGCCGGCAGGGTAATAAAAGCAGCACGATTCAACCCCCTGCCCCACTCTCACACCTAAGCTTAGAAAGCAAACGTCTAAAACAACCAGACGCATCCCTCTTGCCCCAATCGTTAAAGGCGGGACCCTAGCATTAATTTTGTCGCCAGGAAGACAAAGAATAAAGACGGGTGGTGTAACTAGCGGTAACCAGCCGAAAATCACTGAGCATATCCTATTGGCTACAATGAGTCAGAAACACCAAGCAGTCAAGCGGAAGCACAGACTTCTAACAGTCATTGGTCAACTTTTTAAAACATCATCCGCCAATAAGGCGAATTCCAGGTTCTCATCATTGAAAGGCCCCCATCATGCGCGTACAAACATAGTCCGAGTTAATTACCACCACGTGACAGCAGTTGTATAAAGAACGCGTCTTCAAAGCATGGGCAAAAATGGGTGTGTTGGGGGCATGATTTTTGGCTGGGGTTGCGTGTTCCTACACGTGATGCACTACATCTGATAGATTTGAGGGTTTAAAGTCATGTTTTTTAGATCTGTTTCTTCGAGGAAATATACAGGATGTCAAAACCTAACCTGAACAGTTGTACTAACTTGAAAATTGCGCAATAATGATTACACAGAGACCAAAAACCTTAACAACTGTGTCACACGGCGGAACATAATATGCAAAATGTCCGTTTTGCTGGTGAATCTTGGTGAATCCTGGACAGTTGAAAACCCACATGAGCCGTGAACTGCTCGAATCACAGTTTGCCGACCCTAACACAATCAACAAACGAAAAGACCTCCTGCTTCATATTCGGTGCTAAGACTTTCCCTGGGAAAAGTACCTAGCCACACAGAGAGCGTGCGGATGGTCACTCTTCCGAATGCCAATGTCGGTCAGTTAAACTGCCCGTAACTCGACTGCGGGCTATCATTACACCACATGCAACCAAGTGGATAAGCGCGGGAGTCGATAATTTTTACGGGCACACAGGCGCACAGTAACTGCATAGGCAGCAGTTCATTTGAATCAAAAGAGAGTTCGGCCCACTTTTAGGTGCGAATAAGTACTCCCCCTTTCGTTCCCTCCCCCCTCGCCGTTAAGACAGACGTGCTTGCGTTAAATTCCAGGATGATTACCTATTCCTATGTCCTAGCCCTACACTATTCACCTGGATTTGAGCTAACGACAGCCTGAAACACAGTGAGGTACGTTTTGTCTGTGTGAAAGAAAAAGCCTTCATGGTGAGTTCTTCGACTACTTACGTCCTCAGGTAGAACCTCGACTTGTGGTGGCCCTTGGCGGGTTTAAGCCTGAATTTCTCAGGTCTACAAAAACTCCACCTGCGATGAACACGTTTCGTTACGAGGCGAATTTCAAACACGCAGTTCGATATGAAACCAAACAGATTCACCTATGTGCCCGATTATTTTTTTCACGTTGCCTTCCGCAAAACCTCTCCGGCTTATTGGGTAAAGTTTGCTACCATACTCTTCCAAGGAATTAACATATTTCGACGACAAAGTGCCAATGGATAACCGACAGCCGAAGTCAACGGAAAGCATTTTCTACAAGATCTTTAAAATGATTGAATAGAGAATGCTATCGATTACACTCACAGACATTCAGACTTAAAATGCTACACATTTCTTCGTTCGCTTCGCTTCTCACGAAGGAGCCTGACAAAAGCTCAAAATGCCGTACAACAGCCTTCTGAAATTATATAGATGCAAAATTTGCCAGCGATGTTTAGTAATCAGTGCGTCTTCCTTCCACATAACCTGCAGTCATCGTAAAAGTGGTATTCATGAAGTTCTTTCAAAAAGTATCTAAATCCGTGGGGTTTTCAGCCAGTTAAAAGGACGCAATGACTCCAAAAACTAAGTTACCAGCTTTTGTGTTTAATGTTATGAAGTTTTAGGGTATGGTGCGCAGGATTTATCCGTTTTCGGTTTATCTGGGTAACAAACCTATGGGATGTCTCTGAAAGGTAAACGAAATGTCTACTCGCTATCATTAAGTAGATAGGTCTTCCACGTGTAAAGCTGATTCAACGCCGCACCGGTTACGTGTTTGGTTACATTTCATCCAAACCAGATTCGAAAACATTTAGTTTTGATGCTCGCAAAGCTAAAAAAGAGTTTACTTGCTATTTTTATAGCTCAATTCGGAAAAAATGACACACAATGAATCTAGATGAGAATTATAAGAGTGACTGTGACATGGTACACCAAGCTGCTACGAGAATGAAAGTAGAATAAGAGATAAGGGTCAATTGAGATTCTCTCGATAAAGATAGGACCAATTTGTAGCAAAATTCTTAAAAATAAACAGAACTTTATATAAAGAGATAAATAAAACGACTACAGCTTTAGAGGCATCTATCGCTGCCAGAATGTTTGCATACAATTCTAAGAAAATTAATGTAGATCGGCTGGGAATCGTTTGCATACAGTTGCGTCTGTCAGTGTTATCGCAAGCTTTTTTGCGATTTGTCTATCAAAAGATACATTAAAACTATTGTCTCCACAATTTCCTTAACCAAAAACCACACGAAATCTTTCTCGCATACGTAAAAACAACCAATGCTTTACGTAACGTCGGACAGTGAACTGGCTCCTTTCAAAAGCGCGGATGGGCAAGAAAAATGTCTTTTGTATTTTATTAGACATATATTGTTATGTCCTGTTATATCAATGCTTGTGCGCATACTGATACTTAGCCAGACTTGATGGAAGCGGCAAACCGCAATGAGCCTGTATCCGGCAACATTACAAAGCAAAATGTAACTACTGATTGATTTGTAGTACAACCTTTTACGGCATAAAATTGGGTAGAAGATGCAGTAAGTCGGGGAAGCCCATTTCCGGGTGGTATATTTTCTACACAAAATAAACCAGAAGCAAGAAAACGTAAGCTGCTCGCTATGGCATACAACAAAAATGGCAGTGTAGCTATGCAATAAAACGAATTAAGAGTTTCATTAATTCACTGAACTATTACCTGTAACAAGCTTACTGTTAGACGTTCTGTTCAATGGACATTTATGGATTTTCGCTCCTTGACGTACACTGTACATAACTTTCTATTGAATGCGACCAATTAATTTGAGTGTAAAATTCATGTTAATTTCAGGACTCTTAATTCAGACTTTTTCCTGCAATCGCAGTCAGGCAGAGGAATCAATTGATTTGTCTTATAAATTCTTGAATTTAGGGATGGAATACTAAGGGTCAACAAATCCCACATACATCCCTTACTGCCAAAGATTTAGTTTTAGTCAGCATGCCTCGATAAATGTTTTCTCTCTAGAATGCACAAAGAATTTACGAGGCGGCGGTGTAAAAGCTCGTGATTAGCAGGTTGCGGTCAATACACTATTGCTGTCACTTAGTGGGACAAGGACTTCAAGTATGTCGGCAAGATCTTCAATAATGTGGCCAATAGTCTTGGAAGTATGCTTGCACCTAGACCCCACTATTTCGTCATTGTTCAAAGAAAATAGATGTGAAAAAGCTAATCTAGCGACACTTCGAAACGTAGTGCCACCGTGGGCTCAAAAGAAAGGTGATTAAAGGCAGTGTCTATCAGATTGCTGGTAAATTAAAAGAAACCAACGCTTGGAGAAGCATAAAACTCGGAAGTTTATGAAGATTCCTCATTTTGAGGATATTAGCTCAATAAAAGAGGCGAAAGAGAGGATCTTCCGCTGTGCCTGGGCCTTTTATCCTGGTTAAATGACGTTTAGAGAGAGAGAGCCCACGCTAGTTGACACCTTTGGTCTAGACGCAGGCTGCCGGACGACAAGTTCTGTTCGATCTGCTCTGGATTTGTCCTTGGCGAAATCTTGTTTTCGTGATTACCATAGATTAGCTTGCATAAGGTTGCAAACACTAGAAAAGCTACCACCTACAGCACGGTATCTTCCAAGACCCAGTAAACATTGAAAAAAATTGATTCTCACGGAAAACAGCAACAAAACTTTGGTGACAGGCGTTCAAGTCAGCCTTAGGTTCGATATTTTTTAAATTTTCAAACGCAAATACTCGTTTTAGGCCTGCAATTCAAAATTACAAAGTGAATGCACTTCCAACAATAGGATTTTCAAAAATTCACGATACTACTTACTCGTTTCCAAAAACGCACTCCGTTTGTTAGTATATTAAAATCTGTTCGAATGGTAAGTGCGCCTTGGTCAGCTCTTTCCAAGTGGCATCGGCGTGCGTGGAGGACGTAGGTCTCCAGCGAAATTATGTTTTCTACGGTATAAAGTAATCTGAGACAGGGGGGCCTTGTATTCAGTATCGCCTATTCTCCGAGGCATCTGTCTTGGGCATTCAATGAAAGTGCTGTCGTGAAATATCTGACCCTGAACTCTCGGTAAAGCATCGTGTTGCCCTTCCTGACTTGCCGGCCTATATTGGGCTCTTCTGTTTTTTTTTGTAATTCGGACCACTTTCCACATTACGCGTAATTCTCACGCCAGAGAAAATTGCGTCTTCAGCCGACTGGCAAAGTGCTTTACCACACTGACAGAACAGACACGCATGTTTCGACGATCTGGTGCAACGGTCTGACGCAGCTGCGAGGCATTTAGCTCAACAGTGTGTCCCACAGCGTTTTGCGTGTTTTTCTGGTATATGAACTCCAAGTTTATACATTCTTGTTTAATTTTCCAAGAAATTAACGCGTAAACTTGGAGTAAATCCTTCGGAAAAGACTTTTTTAGACTCGGTTCGAAACTCGATATGAATATTTATATTTGTTTACCATACTGAGAGCAAGGTATTAGCTGAGGGCCCAGACATGCGTCTATAGTCGACCTCCAACATGACGCAGCTGCTAGGCGTTCGACTCATCAGTGAGCCTCCCAGCGTGTTTTCGCGTAAATGAACTCCAGTGATGGCATAAAACGAGCCCCTGTCTCCCTTATGTGAAATTTGGCGGCACATATTTGTTTCAGGTGTGCCTCGCACCTGAAAAATGTGGTCGGCCTGAATTCGACTTCAATGATGCTGAACGGATGAACCGAGGTGAGAGCATTAAAAAAACATTGTTCTAGTGCTACGTGCGTGAGATCTGTATCCGAAATGATGGAGTTTACATTGCCGTGATCATCAAATGGTTGAGTCATTGATGAAAACCTCACTGACAGTTTTACCGCATACATTTGGGGAAAATCGCCTATCTCGAGGATTAGTGCCATCATCTGCGCATGTGAGGATTTTGTTTTTTCGCTTCAATTGCTAGGCAGAAAGAGTCATTGATGCATCTGATGATTCAGTCATATGGCTGGTGGACGCCGATGGCAATAAAGAGTCTCCGATGAGGAGTGCGGAGGTGCACATACTCTTGATGCTTTCGCTTGTCCCTCGACCTGAGCATGCGTTGGTGCATTACTAGCTACAGTAAGTATGCTATAGACGTTAGCAGAAAGTTGGAAATGTATTTTCGATTCAAAAAGATAACTAAGGTAGGGTTGTAAGATCATGCAGCATAGGTCGAAGATGTTTCCAGTCATGCCATGATGGCTGGCTTTCCAGCGAACTTCTTCGCTACCACCTCCAAAACCCGTACTGTACAAAAGATGACTACTTCTACAGTAAGGATTTTTCGCCCATCAATTTTCGGTTAGCTTAAAAATTCAAATATATGTTGTAGAAAACATGCACGAGGATGTTTATTCTCGCCTGGTAGGAAATAAGGTTTGTTTTAATTTTATACTAGAATAAAGGGTATCTTGCGGCTTTGGAAACTTATTCGACTGCCGAAAACTTTTGAAGCCAACCTACCATTACAATTGCATTCAGGGTTTCGAAACCACATGTTATATTTTTTGCATGTAAGGAGCCGTCATATAGGACCCAACAAAATCGCAATAGACGAAGATCGGGCTCTATACTTTAGAAGCAACATTACGAAACGGACAGACACTATGCTGTTTTAATAGAACCTTTCAATGTATCCTAAAAACTCATAATTAGAAACTTCTGAAGCTGAAAGAATAACATTTCAAGGATAATTAATTTGCTCTCAAATGAGTATTACAGGGAATATCTTCGTGCAGGTTTAGAATTTATAAGGACCTCAAAAATCCATAAGAAGTCATGCTACTTAAGCACTCCGTTTTTACAGTGTGGTTTGTACAGATGGTCGGAAAGAAGCTCGATTAAAGGTGGGCATCTCAAAGTTAATGAAATAACTAGGGAATAGGCTGTCTCTTACAACCCTAGTTAGGTAAGTGGTTTCGAAACCGAAACACATTTCTGAATTTCAGTTTACATTTCAAGGGATAGCAAAGCAACTGTATACCTTTAGCTTCCTGATCGTTTCCGGACGACGTGGATGCAAATATTGAGATTTAACGGCACTTCAAATACCTCATGCAGACTACTACTGGTTCTTCTCTCAGGAAGACCAAAGGTGTAAACTTCATCTTCAGTACCATAGGTGCGATGTAAAACGCCCACCAAAAATGTAACAAGAAGCAGCCAATTGATTTCCCAATGGGTAGACCACCGCCACCACCCCTGCCTCGGAAGGCAGTGAAGCAGATGCCCAACGCAAAAGCACTGTATACAGATTCTATTCCAGCCAGCGAATAAATACGGTGACCATCAAAACAAGGATACTCCCCCAAGCCTTACCTGCAAACCCTGACTGTAGCCAGACTGGAAAGGCAGTACATCGAGACCCGACCAACGGACACCGCACCCGCCCTTCACACCTCGCAAGAATATTCGGTAAGTGCATGGCCCTACTCAGCCATACGCATATAAAATTGTTCGATAAAACAGAAGCATCCCGGGTCTCTATAGTATCTTACTTCGCATGCAACCCTCATAAATGCGTGAGCCTTTCAGCCGCACGCGTACGCATATTGAAGACAAACAACGCACTACGCTGCCGATGCCATGTGATTTGACAGCGTCATTATGACCGGTGAACATGGTACGTGCCCAATACGCACGGCTTTCCTCTACGTGTTCATGGAGGTCTGGTCACATGGAGTGAGGGCCCAGTAGGCCTGCAGCACACGTAGACGGAGACTGCGTCAGCTAAGAAGTTTAAAGTCATCAAATCAGTCGGCTGAGAGGCTCGACGAGGACAACTGGTTCACAGTGGTAGGAAGAGTATGTTCTGGGGCACTATGATAAAGCTGGCCCATTTAAGATATCACAACGTGCTAAAAATCGTGGCCTGGAAGGCTGCCGGCTGAGGGGATAACTGGGAACGAGGAGCAGACAGCAGTGGTTCACGAAAGCAGCCTTGCGCGTTTGTGCAATTTGAGGCCGCATGTGGCACTTATTTGACGAGAATTCACGTCATGTCAGCTACTGCGCGCCATCCAATCTCCAATCGGCTTGACTTAGACAAGCCACCAGCCTACGGGAGAGGGAAGACAGTAAGAGCGATCCAGCGTTTAGCACCTTATGATAAACAGTTAGAAATTTCCAGCAGTGGTGGCTTAAAACACTGCCAACTACAAGGGGCAGTTCAGCCTAATTTGGGATTAGGAGTCGGGCCACAATGACTCCCTCTTATTTTGACATTTAAGACCAGTCTCCCCTTGATGACACCCCAGAACCCCCTCGGTTGAGACCACAAGCACACTGCAGGTTAAAAACCAGTCTCTAAGGATGGACAGTCAAAAGTACTATTTAAAATATCAACCAGCTACCATACTCTTTCCAAACCCCTCACCCCCTCCCCCCCGTGAAGAAGGCCAGAGTCTCTCATTTGAAAAAAACAAGCTACGCACGAACTATGCCAACATCAGGACCGACGTAAACCACAATGCATTCTTCTGATGACAAAAATCAGTCGACAAGAGAGTAGGGAGACGCAAATAACCAGCTCAATTTCAAGGTAGGAGAAACCAGAGGACACACAGACCGCAGAGATATGAAGAACACCTCCACACTCAAAAAACTATATTAAAGGCAACTGTGTTGCGCCATCGAGGGATATTCTCAAATGAAGGCCAATGGTGACTCCGAACACCTATCCTACTTTCGCGCAGAACAAAGCCACGAGGATTAACCGAAGACCCCCTTCAAGTGCCTCCAGAACAACCAAGAGAGCTGAAAAAACGTTTGCGCAATTCCCGACTCCACCTTTATTTGAAGCTGGATACATAAGGAAGGATGGACTAGACTGTGTGTATTACGCTTAGATTTGTCAGTCGGTGCACCGACGTCCATCTCCGGTCATATTGACCCTGCTTTTCCATCGAAATACGCATTTTGGGCGCCGATTTAGATTATGACGAACTGCGCAAGTCTGCTTCACTATAAACACAAATTCACGCGCTAGTTTCCAATGGGTACACGTTACGGGTAGCGGTGGGTCCGGTTGCTAGACGGTCACGCTAAAGTTTCAGGAGTATATGCGTTTAGAAGGGTAAGAAGCGCGTGAAAATGATCTAAAGACTGAAGGTGTAGTAGAACGATAACTATGTATCACAGTATCAGGCAAATTAGCTCGCCGCAACTATTCTGAAAGATGGTTTATAGGGGAGAGGGGGTATGCAGAGGACGAGAGAGTCTATAAGACACTGCGGCGAAGCGATTTTCCTGGAGCTTTGCATAAAATAGTTTTATGGCGCGTTTCATTGTGAGGAATACAAGATTCTTACCAAGAAGCACCATCTTACTCCTCGTGAAAGCCTCATTGAAAACGCAATCCTTCAATATGATCCCTTTTTTGCAAAATTTTTAGCAGTAAAAACTCTGAGACATTTGCATTTCTTAGCAAATCGGGTGGCGATTGCAAAAGGGACTAACCCCACCCCTCCCGCCCTCGTCGTTGGGAGGGCAAGGAGATAGGAAGCCTTCAGGAAATTTAGCGCAAAGCCGCCTGTACTACGGTGAGGCGTTTCAATTGCCCTCTCCTGCCCGGAAGGGGTGACCACATAAACGATTGCGACCGAAATTCGAGTGCAAGAAGCATGCTTAAATTTCTCAAATCAATGAAAACACTCACTTTTTCGGGCTATGGAAAAGGTTTAGATAAAAATATACATGGAAATATTGACATCAAAAGATAAATGGGAAATAGGATACAATTACCGGATAGCTTTTTGTTCTGATTCTGCGCTTGATTCAATAGTGTCAGGTTCCGTGTGCGCAGCTGAAAGTAATCAGATTCTAGGTTCATTAATGTTTTACAAAAGGCGACAGTGCGAACGGGTAGGTGCGTAAAGGTGGATTATGCCTCTAAATACTATTTTTAAAAGGAACCATTATATTGACGAAGGTTTGTTGCTTATTCTTGCATCAGGTACCTTCTGTAGAGAATTAATTAGACGTCGGCTTGCAAGGATGTAAGCCACCCTTATCTCGTGATGAAAATAATTATGCAAACGGAGCAGCGGCTTAGAGGATTGAGTCGATCTTCGTAAAACCGGTTACACATCAGTTAACATATTTTGAATGTTTTTTACTCAAACTGACTACTTGGAAAAAATTGATGTTAATTATTGGTTAGGCAAAGCTGCAGTTGTGCTGTACCTACACGTATTGTTGCTTTGTGAATATCTTTGTCAAGTTTACGGAGGTATTAGCTGATTAATCAGCTAGCCGTTTAAGGTATTCCTTCAAAGGGTACAAGCGGTGATTTACGAGAACATATCTGGTAGGACAGTGACAGGAGTCTGGAAATGGGAACACTGAGTTCGAAGGTTCAGCGCATTCCCCTCCCTATAAACAATCTGACGCGTTTGAAGTTAACACGGTGCGCTCAAAGTCGTGACTTTGAAGGTTGCAAACTGACGGGATAACAAGAAACTCGCACCCAGGTCAGTGTGTGCTTGTTTGGAGTGGCCGATAAGTGGACTATGAGTCAGGCTGCAATGTGTCCTTATGAAAGTGAGCTCTATGGTACTCCCACTCGACCGGGATCCGCACCTAGGCGTAACGGCACGCCTAGGTGCGAATTTTCACCGCTCCAGCCAACAGCGTCCTCTCCCACTTCCAGTTTTCTTGGCTTGGTCATGACAACGGGCCCAGACGAGGAGCAAGAGGAGGGAGTGCAGTAGATGCTGTGCAAGCCTACTACCAATATAATCTACTTCACGCGCAAGTCCCCGCACTTCCGTCACCTTGCTGGGGGCATACGAAGGACCTCATCAAAACCGACAATCAAACTTTCATCTGGTCAGAGAGGGGATATCGGAAGAAATGTGGGAAGTTTTATGCAACCAAGTCGCAGGGTTATTTTGCCTCCATTAGGACAACGACTGTAGCATGAATTTACCCTCAATTCCGGGTAAACACCCGCGGCCAAAGGCATAGTTACTAACTGTCTGTTTGTGCTCTTTGAAAAAGTATGTATCACGACATAATAATAATAAGCACTGGAGAGTTTGATGAGCGTGAGGTTCTTATTGTGAACTACGATGATCGAATGGATCCAAAAACTCTTTAGAAAGTCCAGACGGCTTAAAATTGTTTAGTGGGGGCAAAATAAGGGACCCCTAGGGGCACAGGACAAGCCTATTTCCCAGCGAAGAGCAGGTACGGCTAAATGGTTACTATGTTAGGAAAATTAAATGCGGTCACAATTGACCTTGTTTCTTGCAAAGACTGGGCTGCCATAAATCTCTCGTCTATGTTTGCCTCCATCGTTGCCTTGCAGTTAGGTATTTGAGCCAATGTGACAGATAAAAAACAAGTCGAGCGATTATCGAGGATCTGCCGTACTCAAAAGTGCCAATAAATCCTTTGAAAGCCCGTCCGATTTCGTTATTACAATCCAAGCTAAAACCTTTGCCAAAACCGAAGCGCTTCGCAAGCCTGGCGCAACGGTGCGGGCGGATAGCATGTGAGCATATATACTCTATCCGGAACTAACCCTGGGCACTGGACGCTGAACTGCGAGAGTGCCTGTCCTGCCAGTGTGATTAATCACTCTTCCTCTTCTCCGGTAAACAAAGGCTAAAAGTGCACCGGTTTCGTTAGTACGAGGTCGATATAGGCTGCCTGCCCGGAGTCAAAATCTTCCACAAACGTTTTCGTGAAACTCCATGTCCAGAGGTCAATTTCGACGTTATTCTATAACAGAAGGTCATGCGCTCTTCTGGTAGACAAGGTGTGATGATCGGCCTCGCGTAGAAGGCGAAGGATATATTGCTTGCGAGGGCATCAATCAATGAGAGAATGTCTTACGAATAACTAAAGAAAACTTTAACAACACTCCTCTCATATCCTGCTGTGAGCTGCTGCCGACTAGTGCAAAGAAAAAACTTCTACCCACATCCGCATGAATTGACTGAAAGACAGGCTCGCCGTTATCTCTACTTTAGGAATGGTTTTCGGTGTTACAGTGACGAGAGAACCTTTAGCGTTGCTGATTAGTGCTGACGGTCACCAGCAAGTGCTTCCATATAGTTTGATCTTCACATCCTGGAATTCATCTTTCGCGCAATACTGAACTGCGCAACAACAGAATGTCCGGAAAAGATGGTTTTCACATTTAAATATATAATTATTGTTTGGACACTCGGGCACTCTGACTCCATGAGATGACGAAGCATGCTCGGGGAGATGAGCTCCCTCATCCATGTACCTGCATTCAACATGGAAGGTCGGAGAAACTGGGAGAAATACCACCGTACAAGATTCTTCAGTGTTGTGCTGCGAAGGTCTTTATCCTTGTCATCCTCCAGCTATTTGAGAATATGCATGATTTGAGATCGAGACCCAAATAAGCCGGCTCTGGAGCTGGGCATCCATGCACTAGTCAGATATTCATACTGTGTCGGACTCCTAAGTTCCACCGTAGCTACCACAAACCGACAGCCATCTGCTCCATTAGTTCCGTCGCAGCGTCCGATTTCGTTCACTGTGAGTACCTCTGACGGATAATAGAAGTAGATTGTATGCCCGTGGCAATCATTGCATGATCGTGGTCTACTATTTGCCGACAAATGCACGAGCTGTAGTCAACAACGATTACTCCCAGTCGTTCGATATTCAGTTTGGCGCTTGACAAGGTTGCATTCTGTTGCCTGTTTCATTTAAGCACGATATTTACTTTGCACCCGGCACCGGCTGACCAACCTTAACTACGCTGACTATATCACACAGCTCGTAATATACTACAGTGTTGTGTAGAGTGTAGTTTATTAGGTGAATGAGATCGGTAAATCCGCCAGTTTATCCATAAGCGCAGAAAAGGCCAGAGTAGTTACAAGCTGAATCCCTGAAAACGAAAATGCACCATTATGGTCTATTGACTGTAATTTTGGAGAAGTTTACAGTGTAGAATACCTCAGGGTGAGGGCGTTTTCCGAATTGACAGAGTAAAGACGACGTCTCCCGCCACAATCCTTTAAAAGTGTCTCAGCGCGATATCTCCATCGTCATAAAGCTCCACATATACGAAACGTCTATCCAGTCAACTCCCTGTAGGCTTTTGAATGCTCGGCAAAGCCTGTAGAAGACGAGCAGAGGCTGGAGGTGTTTGCTTGCCCTTGCTTGAGAACCATCCTTCGAATGAAGTACACCAACTGCCTCTCGAATGACACTCTTGCAATTAAAACATTGCGAGTTTACCGCAGACCAGCAGAGGACGTTTGGGCACGTTTTTAAATGTTCGCCCTATGAGCTCAGTGTTGCTGTCTACCGGCAGACGTCAATGAGGAGGTGAGCTCAATACCTCACTCAGCACTATCAAGTTGCGACTTCTGCACCTCGAATATGCTGTCATCCTCGTTGATGAAAAAACTGGGCCGAGCTCTCTGTATCCGATGCCGTAGATCATCACGCGGCATCGTGGCATTTTAAACAAGGCAGGATCACAGCTATGGCAAGTACCTTTCGCTCGCCAGTCTTTTAAATTAACAAGGTGTGACCATGTGCACTCAGCCCGCCTCCCTGAAGCTAGAGACGCGAACTGAACGCCAGATGGCGTTAACTGGAACGAATACTTCATGCAGTTAGCCATATGGGTACCTAGCACAGCACCATAATAGACGCAAAGGAAAGCGACTGCAGTGGTGAAACTGTAAAGACGAGGGAGGACTCCAGACAACATACGAAGATACAAGGGGAAGTCAGTCACCAAGGCAACAAAAGTAGGAAATGGACGAAAACCTAGGCGGTAACAAACCACGTCTTATGCACTTGCGCAGGTGCACGTGAATAACTACGTACAGGATTATTCGGCATATTTCCCGCAGATGGGCGTGAGTAGGGAACAAACGAGTGGGTGACTGAGATGAAATTTCGAGGGCATAAAGTGGATTTTGCCAACGTTGCTATTTTACTATGGAAAAAGACACAAGCACAAAAGGCTTGCGTGCACAATTGTTTGGTATCTACAACAATGAAACCACTCACTACAGGCAAGCTAACACACCATGATTTTTGGCCTTTAGGCTTAAATATACCCCTTATTACGGTACTGCATAAACCAGGCCATGGCAGTTTTGAGCGCATTCAGTATGAGAGCGCAACTGCCGCCTCGACATGCTTTGCTTCGTAAAAGTACAGCAACGAACGACAAGATAAAATTATATGGATATATGTATGCTATCCAGTCGATAGATATATGTATATTTTCACCTAAAAATACGCTCCCACCGATGCACTGGCTTCCTGAAGCAAACAAGCTCTGTATGGGTGCTCGGGGTCACGAACAGGCAGCCACTTAATCAGACCGAAGTCGGTCAAGCTATAATAGCAGAGGGGAAGGACAGCATATGGGGGGGGGGTAAATTGATACAAACTGTTTCAGGCTTGTTTGCCTCCATTCAGCCATGCATAAGCCTGACCACCAGCTGGTACCGAAAACACAAAACATGTGCACACACAGATGGCGCAGATAGTCCACCACTGGGGTCTACCAGCTGGGTCATAAACACGTCATGCTAATGAACTCCGTCCGTGCCTCGCCACGTGCCATTCTCTGTCGTTGCAGATCGCGTATTTATTCACTCAGGAATGCTCTCACACAGATCCATTAATTTTCCAAAACAAACAAGCTCCCAGCGAAAAGGCAACCACCTGACCAGGCCGAAGACGACCAAGATATAATAGCAGAGGTTGCCACGGGTTAAACAAGCAAGACGCAAATAGCTGTTTCGCGGTTGTTCACCGATCATCACTACACCATAAGCCTTAAGAAGTGGGGTGTAGAAAGACGCGCATAGGCCACCATGCACGTGCGAAAACTCGCCCCTCCCAAGCAATACCCTGTACTCCTCCACCAGCACAGCGATCACTAGCAGCATCACCACTGCAACCGAGTCAGCAGTTAATAACTTATCCTGTCCACACTGCCAACGCACGTGCAAATCGCGCACCGGCGCGGACGGTGGCTAGGGAATCCATCGCAGAGACTGGCAAACGAGCGCCAGGAGCCCCAAAATTCAGCCATCGTCCTCGCCTCAACTGCGCGCACTGCCGGCGCATATTCAGTCATCGCATGGGCCTACTCGGCCATGGGCGCATCTATGAAATTCTGCGGTAAAACTTCGTCGGGTAAACCACATAAGCACGCCTCACCTTACAAAAACATACACTACACACGAACCCGTCTAACAACATCCGCCACAAGCACGGAATCGGCACCTCTTCCATAAGTACGAAGCGTGTAGAGAGCGAGGTCGACTCTCGGCGCATATTCCTCGTTTCAGACAAGCTAAAGCGCTTTTAAACTATCACGATTCACTACAAACCGTGACATGAAGACTGCCAAGCGACCGGATATCCCAGTTCTCCTCTCAGGACGGAGAGTTAGGCTGCAATGACTCCTTCATAATGTGACTTCTAGGGCACTTCTACTCAGCTGGGATCATAGCCATCCCCTGTTCTTGTCATGTGAAAACCTGGGCAATTGTGGGCAACCCATACTTGTGTGTTACGCGTAGATGAGCTGTTTAGCTCGGTCAGCCATTGCGCCCAATACCGCTTCCGGTCTACTGGACTCTGTTTTGACGCAGAGCCCCGGCGAATGAGGGGGGGGAGAGAGTATGGTAGAGGCTGCTTACGCCTACTAGGACTAGCAAATAACTCATGCTCAAGTCACAGTTCTTGCGCTTACTCTGCTCCAGGGCATAAGGTGGACATGGTCTTAGTCGACAGTTGAACTGACAGGTTTCCAAATCTATACAATGCGCAGACACCTTCTTTTTTGTGGGAATTAAGTTAGACAGGTAAAAAATATTTACCAGAGACAGTAGGCAACTTAGTACAGCGAATTACATAAGAAGTCGTTATTTGTTTACGTTCGCCAAAGTTTAGAGCCTCCCCTCAATATGTTTTTGTTATTACGAAGGCATACGCAAAACAAGCACGTATGGGGAGGATAATAATAAATTAACTAGACACTGACGATAAAAACGAAGAAGTGAGCTACAGGGAGCAGCTAAGAAGAGCGAAATGCAATCGGATGTGGACGAGGTAAGCATTGTACTAATTACGACCACTGGCGGTGAACGTGGAGCTGCAAATGATGGTAGGTATGTGGTTACATGACAAGTGCATTCTATAAATACTGGAAGCCTTGTGCGCCCAGCACCCTTGTTTGCGACGGGCCCTGATTAGTGGGTTTTAGTGGGAATCCGAAACGTCGTGCAAATAAACATCTTCCTCCAGCGATCGCATCTCATTGTTCCATAACTAGACACTAATGTTTGACTGGTTTAACCAGAGGCTGTAAATCACATGAACTGGGAGTAACCGAAACCAAAAAAAAAACAGATAAAGGACCGAAACTCTTTCCTGGAATATATGGAATGAGTAGTTTGTACGTGATTTTATCACCTCGGAGTTGTTTCTCAATAATGGCAGTTTCGTCGACCCAGTAGAAGAGAGCGGCGGAAAACCAGGCGTGAAGTAGGAAGGCAGCCAGGATTATGAGTGCTTCCCGCAGTGTCCACAGGGAGAGTATCCATGCGACGATATGATTAGTCGCAAAGGAACCGATCCCTCCACCTGAGACCATTATGCCGCAGGCTATTCCAAAGCTGAAAGAGAAACTTGCCTCTTAGTCCGGCGAATACAAATGCGAAGTAGAAATATTAATAGATAGAACTGTAATTGATAAAGCTAAGGAGATCTGCGCGGTTAACAAGATAACAATAATTCCTCGTATTCCTGAAATATAAGCGAATCATCTTTGAGGCTGATTGGCGCTCAACCAAAGGATTCATTTAAATCGTAAGATGCGAAGAACGTATCCTGCGGCTCTATTTGCCTGCATAAAAATGAGGATAACTTTTAGTAACGCATTTGCAAAACCATTTTCTGAAAGAATGAATGGAAATATTTCCAGGTTTAGCTACACATGTGTATAGGCAAAAACAGTAACAGAAAAAGCCTGTAAGCGCATTTTAAGACAACATTCAGTAACCTAATAGAACATAAATTATACCACAGCTCGTCAGTGGGCCCCCCAGCGTTATCTATACGGTTTCTGGTATATGAACTCCAGAGAGTAATGAAGGTAATAATTTCGATTATTAAGTACAGGACATGGATTTCAGTGACCCGGACATGACTTTTAGGGTCAGACCCGAAATGTCAATGAAAATTTGAGTCGAAGACAATCAACTACAGCAGAATGACCACGTAATATCTATTCTACAAACAAGTAGTATGAAATGTATAGGGCAAAGACGGTATACAGTACGCCCAAATGTTTGTTTAAATTTCGGGTTTGACCCTAAAACGTCATGCTTCGATCACTTACTTCCATGTCATGCACTTAATAATTTCTAAAATTATAACCTTCACATATATATATATATATATATATATATATATATATATATGATAGTGTGGGGCTCACCGATCTGCTTAAGGAACATGCATGTTCCGTTGTGCCCTGGAGCTTAGACTAGAGCCCTCGCAGGCGGTCGCATAGCGACGTGTAGCATATGTTGATAAGGTGGAACCGACAAAGACAAGGGAGACCGGAATGGCCATTTCTGGCTTATTAGCCGTCATCAGCCAGTCATACCCAATCCCAAGTGTGGCACACCTGGGATTCGAACCCGCGACCTTTGGTATTTGAGTCGAACGCTCTACCATTGAGCCACGGGCTCGTTGTTTTGTCGGTTGTGATCGGGAATATGATGATAGTGTGGGGCTCACCGATCTGCTTAAGGAACATGCATGTTCCGTTGTGCCCTGGAGCTCATACTAGAGCCCTCGCAGGCGGTCGTAAGTAGGCCATCACCGATCGGTTACAAGACTCATTCGTCCCGTTGCGCCTTGAGGCTAACTCTCGAGTCCCACCGTCAGCCACAAGGCGGCTACGGATATAGGCAGAATAACATGACCGACAAAGAAAAGGGAGGCTAGGCTAGCCTTTTCTGGCTTATTAGCCGTCATCAACCAGCCACACCCAACCCCAGGTGTTGCGGCGACCGAAGCTCGAACTAGCGACCTATTGGTTAGAAGTCCAACGCTCTACTCACTGCGCCACGAGCTCGTTGTCTTGCGACATTTATATTAATGTCGCTTACTTTTTTGTTAATAATTATTTTATACGTACATCTTAAACTTAAGTAAAACCAATAAATTTAGGCAATACAGAACACAGCCTAATTTTAAACTGCTGTTTAAATAAACTGGATGACAAAATATTTTAGAAATGCAAATTCCTGAATAAATATCCAGAATTTATCAAACCCACTATTTGCTGTCCTTAAACATTGAGACAACGGCCATAAATGCGGCGGTGTATGTCAACTGTAGTCCAAGAGCCGTGATCAGACCAAAAGAAAAGTACGTCAATTCCATGGTTTTAGCAACCGACGTAACTAAAATTGTCAATTACGCAAATAAAACTCACATAAGAAACTTAAACATAGAAAGAGAGCACCCCAGGCGGCCGATGTAGAGTATCCAATGACGTCGGTAATAGGACACAAAAATGGTGACATGAACTGCGGAAGCGCGTATATAAGAGCGGGCAAAATTGAGGTTGCGGCACTATTGTATTGATAGAGTGCCCGAAATTCCGTAAACAATATCCCAACAGAGTATGTACAGCCATCAGCTATAAAGTAAGATAGAAATCCGCCAACAACAATGAACCACTGGAAGGCCGCATCACTATCAGAATGACACCACCGCATTTTAAGTACTTAACGCGATTAACAGGTCGGCCAGACCGCGGGGAAGGTTTATATACCAATAAATCCATGTAACGTTTTCTATTAGTCGGTGTGACTAGTCGGTGATTGGTTTATTTCCATTAGTGTTCTTTCAATTGTTGTGTCCTGTTTTACTTCTGCATCTGAAAAAAGTTGATTTCCTTCGATGAGGGCGGTCTTTTGGAATTAACAAATAGGTTTTTAGTTATGAGATTATCCAAAGGGGGCAGAGCAGTTGCCTGTTAGAACGTTAGCATACAATATATAAGCCTAATTACTTCCGATGTATGAGGATGTAATACGATTTTCTAAAGTTAATTGGATGTAGTGATAGAAGCGTAAAAATAAACGGTTCCGTAATTGGAAAACGGTAACAAGTATTAGTTAATAAGGAGGAGTTGGAAAGTTGGAAGGTAGATGATTGGCTTGGAGTTGGCTCTGTAGGGGTGTTCGGAGGACCAGCTGGTCACGATGAAATCAAAGACTTGGTGGCTAGGTAAACGAAAAAGAAGCTAAGTAAGTAGATTCAATATATCTGCCAAAACTCAGCCGACCGACTGTTACACAACCTTAATAACAATTCGTACGCGAATCGGATACGACTGTACGAATGGTCGGACGCGAATCGGATACTACCATGACCGCCTAATTCGTACGCGAATCGGATCCGTAAAATTCGTATTTCATTTTTCAACCGCGCAGCGGAACCCCTTTCTCTTTCTGTAGACCCCCAACTATATAAACGCTTTAAAAACGACCCCCATTACATTCTGAGAAAATTTCTTCCAATGATAAGGTGAATCTCGTAAGACTGAGCAAGATAATAAAGTTTATTTTGTTTAAAAAAGTGTTCAAAATTGAGGTAAACAAAAATAAATCTGAAATCTGTCCGCAATTGAAGTCACTGGACTAATCCTGTATCGAGGGACCTGGCAATCCATCCACCGGTTCAATGGATCTCCCCTCTAAAATGCAAAGGCAGTGAGTGAGTACACAATGGACTTTGAAATGCTAATTATAAAAGCATCACAATCAGCTTGATTTTTACTGCTGGCAATTGTTGTAGACAATGTTAACAAATTTGACTAACCGTCAAGACTCTTCCCGAGGGTAGCCTTTAGGCCCCTTTTGCGTAGGCGATCGTATGCCTCCTTAAAGGCATTCTTTAAAGCCCTCTCCAACTGTAATTGGTCGGTTTTTTGTGGATTATTCCACCTATTAAAAACCTCTGTGGCAATATGATTAAGTAATTATTGAGCTTTAACTTACCCAGAATAACTGCATAGAGAGGGGAAGCAAAAAATGCCTTTTTGTCTTGGTGCCTACCGAAGAAAGTCAAGTTGTAGGTAACCCTCATCAGCAAATAGGGCAGAAAAATATGCGATCAGCAAAAACTGCTGACGCTATCGCCACCAAAGGAAGCTAAATACGTAACCAAGTAAGATGGTTAATAATGTGCAGTCTGCCTACCAATTGCTCCGTGAAGGATTTTTCTGTGACGTCTTCGGTTAAGGCGTCCAGTTCATCTACGGTCAACATTGGTTTAAATATTGGACATGTTGACGACGGTTGGGGTGCTTGGGTGGCGGATATCACCAAATGTTCCTCCAGAAGTCGCCGCAATGCAGCCACCTCTACCTTTAGGTCATGCAAATGGCGCAATTCTTGTGTATGGCACTGCATGTACCATCGATGGTAAGCTCTGCCTGATGAGTGCCTTTGGTGTTTGGTTCTGTGACCACGTCGCCTTTTCCGGTGGCACCTACTGCCGTCTACGAAAATTGTCTTTTTAAAGAATAAGCTTACCAGCGTAGGAGGGAGACTGTGCGATAGGCAGTGTTTTACTTGAATCACTGCTTCCCAATGAATTGTCCTAAAACAGCGGTAACGGTGGTAATTGTTCTTCATACCGATGAGGATGAGACGGAGGGCAAGTTTGTGACATAAACATGTAGATCTATTGGACATTTCGTGTTCCTTCTTGAACGTCCAGTATGAATTCCATCGTCAATCATAATGAGCTACAACCCTACAGGAAAAGAAAAGATTAGGAATGTAAAATAGCTAAAATAGCTTAATACTTTACAACACTATTGCCTTTTAGACGCCTGGTAGTTTCTCGAAACTGCTCAGTTAACTGTTTAACAAGACGTAAATGAACGTACTCACCACTGCCCATTGCCGTTACCGTTAAAACATCACTTGCTTCACCCAAGTGCGTTCGTGCGTCTGCAGGAAGGTCCGAGGTCAGCCGTCTGATAATCTTCAGAAGACTGCTCAGATGAATCAATGGTATACGCGAGCGTATTGCTGATGAACTCATAGCCTCTCGAACCATTGGTTCCTCTTCAATTGTAGGTGTGCTTGAAGAGTTGATTGCAGCCACGTCAGATATATCTGACATCCAACTTATCTCCTCATCAGCAGAGGAAGTCTCTGAGTCCGAGTCGTCATATGACGAACTAGAGGAAGAGGTCAGATGCCATGACGATGAAGATGAGTCGACCGGATACATTTCCCTCATATTCTCGGCAATTTGACGTAAATTATCCAGAAAGCCTTTCTAAGCACGTTTACTTAGTGTTCTCTTAGACACTGCTCAAAACATTCTGCAAACAAAGCAAAAAAACGGTCAGTATAAACAGAACAGGGGTACAGGCAGTTAAGGGACCGCGTCGCAGCACGAGAGCGCAAGAAATGGCGTGGCACGGCGCGCGCGTGATTTACAGCTCAGTGCCCGATCGATTTGCCAATAAAGCTGCGCGCATTCTTTTGCGCCCTTAGCGACGCATCATCGAGGTGCACTAGCAACCAATTAAATTCCAGCTACGATTGACGTACGACCGGTCGAGCTTCGAATCGTATTTCATTGCTATTAGCGACCAATTGCTCCCTGAAGGATTTTTCTGTGACGTCTTCGGTTAAGGCGTCCAGTTCATCTACGGTCAACATTGGTTTAAATATTGGACATGTTGACGACGGTTGGGGTGCTTGGGTGGCGGATATCACCAAACGTTCCTCCAGAAGTCGCCGCAATGCAGCCACCTCTACCTTTAGGTCATGCAAATGGCGCAATTCTTGTGTATGGCACTGCATGTACCATCGATGGTAAGCTCTGCCTGATGAGTGCCTTTGGTGTTCTGGTGTTTGGTTTTCCGGTGGCACCTACTGCCATCTACGAAAATTGTCTTTTTAAAGAATAAGCTTACCAGCGTAGGAGGGAGACTGTGCGATAGGCAGTGTTTTACTTGAATCACTGCTTCCCAATGAATTGTCCTAATACAGCGGTCCTGGTGGTAATTGTTCTTCATTCCCATGAGGATGAGACGGAGGGCAAGTTTGTGACATAAACATGTAGATCTATTGGACATTTCGTGTTCCTTCTTGAACGTCCAGTATGAATTCCATCGTCAATCATAATGAGCTACAACCCTACAGGAAAAGAAAAGATTAGGAATGTAAAATAGCTAAAATAGCTAAATACTTTACAACACTATTGCCTTTTAGACGCCTGGTAGTTTCTCGAAACTGCTCAGTTAACTGTTTAACAAGACGTAAATGAACGTACTCACCACTGCCCATTGCCGTTACCGTTGAAACATCACTTGTTTCACCCAAGAGCGTTCGTGCGTCTGCAGGAAGGTCCGAGGTCAGCCGTCTGATAATCTTCAGAAGACTGCTCAGATGAATCAATGGTATACGCGAGCGTATTGCCGATGAACTCATAGCCTCTCGAACCATTGGTTCCTCTTCAATTGTAGGTGTGCTTGAAGAGTTGATTGCAGCCACGTCAGATATATCTGACATCCAACTTATCTCCTCATCAGCAGAGGAAATCTCTGAGTCCGAGTCGTCATATGACGAACTAGAGGAAGAGGTCAGATGCCATGACGATGAAGATGAGTCGACCGGATACATTTCCCTCATATTCTCGGCAATTTGACGTAAATCATCCAGAAAGCCTTTCTAAGCACGTCTACTTAGTGTTCTCTTAGACACTGCTCAAAACATTCTGCAAAACAAAGCAAAAAAACGGTCAGTATAGACAGAACAGGGGTACAGGCAGTTAAGCGACCGCGTCGCAGCACGAGAGCGCAGGAAATAAATAAATAAATAAATTGTATATTTAAGGCCCAGAGGGCCCCATCATTACAAACTTAGTACCATGGTTTAAATAAATACAAAGTGGATAATTGCTGCACTATGTGAGCATCCATATGAACAGCAGAAATGAGTAGTATGGTAAACATATCCGATTCAAAAAGATTTGCCATTTTTAAAACAAAAGTCAACAATCGTTGGCATATACGGTGAACTGGAAAAGAAGCAGTTGAAAAAACTCCTAGGGTTAAATCGGAGGCGGAGTTCGGCGAGCCGCCAATTTAAAAAAATAGGAGAAAAAAACTGCTTCACTAAAAAATTAATAGCTAAATGCAATGGGATAGTATTGTGATGTTGCTGACTGCGTATGAGGGTTCGGGACGCTCCTTGTCGGGTGAGAGATAATATAGCAGTCAGAGCTACTGTTTATAAACACCAGTGGAGGTGAGAGAGGACGAAACTCATCGTAGACAACATGGTCGAAACGAAGAGGGGACAGTAGAGGTCACGAGATCATCATCGAGATGCGACCTTGCTGACTGTACAGTCCATCACCAAAGAGGCGAAACCATCAGAACCCACCTCGATCATCAACAGAACCTGGAGACTATCGTCAGGGTTGCGAAATTCGGAGTGAAAGTATCAAGGTTGTCAAGAGTTGGCAATGCTAGTTTAAAAGGAGGGGAAGAAAAAGTGAATGCAAAGATTGACTCTGCAGAGGATGATGGAAAATATAATAAGAGACCAATATAATATCAAGGGAGCTGCCTCAAATACCAGGAGGACCCTTTTCAAAATCCAAAAGTTGCGAGTTTGGGGAAGGAAACAGACAATAAGGACTTTATATCTTCCGAAGTTAAATGTTTGCGTAATTTGGTTTTGAAAAATAGCTAATGTAGACGACAACCTAATTTGCCGTGGTAGATTATTCCAGATGAAAAGCATATTTGGACGGCAAAAACTGAGACCGGTTGGTTGTGGAGCTAAGGGGTGGTGAAATGATCATGGAGGAATTACGAGTGGCATAGGGTCGATTTACCGGAGTGAGAGCGTTAATTCGTGGGAGATTTGGGCTAGAGTTAACGCGAAACAGGAAGCAGAGACCGGCTTCGAGTCTTCTAAACCACTGAAATTTAATGTTTGCTAACTGGCATCTATCCGTATAAGAGAAACTGGATCCAGGAAGAGAAAATAGTCTTCGAGTAAAAACCCTCTGAACTTTTTCAATCTTACTGCGGTCAGAGGCGTTCATCAGCCCAAATAGGGGACAGCAGTATTCGAGGATAGGAAGAACAAACATGCGGTATAGGTTTAACTTTATTTCCGGAAGGAAGAAATTATGTGATATAAAACCACATATCTGTGCAGCCTTTGCAGAAATTCGATCTGCATGAGGCGATAATGCTAGCTTATTCGTGTAGCTTAGACCTAAGTCTTTTATGGTTGATCGTTCTAAAAGTGTACTATTTTGAAATACTAGGGGTCCAGGAAGCTTGGCGGGGCCAAAACACATAAACTGCTCTTGGATGGAGAAAAATTCCATCTGCCAAGTACATCTCCAACGTGAGAGCATAAGTAGATCAGTGTTGATTTTGTCAACGCAACTATTTAGCAGTGTCTTTAGAAAAATGAATAAATGCACTTTGAGATCGTCAGCGTAAACGAAATTTTGTGAATTTGTGAGTAAATTTGAAATTTCGTTAATGTACAGAATGAAGAGAAGGGGACCTAGAACGGTGCCTTGAAAAAAACGCCACTCGTGATCGGTTGAGGCGTCGAATAGCTATTACCTACTAGACCTTCTGGCTGCGGTTAGACAAGTAGGAACCAATGAAGTCAAGGAGAGGAGGCCGGATGCCGAGGGCTTCCAGTTTCACCAGAAGACGTCTGTGCGGTACCTTGTCAAAGGCTTTTGCTCAGGTCAAAGTAGATCACAACCACTGACTGTTGCTCGTTACGAAGGGAAGTGACGAGGTTAAGAAAAAGCTAAGTGACACACTTCGCATGATCTCCCAGGTAGAAAAACCGTATTGTGAGTCGCTTAAAGAGCTTATTTTCTTGACAAAAGTCGAGAATTTGATTAAAAAAATAATTTTTTTCAAGAAGTTTTGCGAGAGCCGGGGTTTTGTGAACGCCTCGATAATTATTTACGTCCGAACGAGATCCCGACTTGAAGACAGGAAGAATAATAGATGTCTTCCATGAGTCAGGAAAAGAATCCGTTTAAAAAGATAAACTGAGAATACATGGCTAAGCAATCGGGGAAAGCTCGGCACTCTCTTTAATAACTGAGTTTGGAATACCGTCAGTTCCCCGAAGAGTGCGAGTTTTTTTCAGACGAATTATTTGCTTACGAATTAGTTCTAAGGAGAAATCAATAGTGCTGATAACATTCAATGAGGATGCCTGAAACGTCGGAACCGGTTTAGATTCCATCGTAAGATGATTTTGCAAAGAACGCACTAAAACAGTTCTGCCTTCTCAGAGTCTTCCAGAACAAAGTTCTTGTCTTCATTTAGTAATGGAGGAATTTCATAACCTCGTTTAGAAGAGGATCGACGGCGGAACAGTTGAGCAACAGATTTTGCAGAGTTTGGCTCACTGAGTGCACAAGATTCCCTCTGTCTGTCATGTGCAAGACGAATCTTAGAGGCTTATTCAAAAATCTCTGCGATCCTTAGATGTACAGATAACGAACTAGTATATTGATCTTTCAACTGCTTTCTTCAATTTCTTTAGTCGTGGCAAAAAGAAAAGTGTATGCTACACGTCGCTATGCGACTGCCTGTGAGTACTCTAGTCTGAGTTCCAGGGCACAACGGAACATAAATGTTCCTTTAAGCAGATCGGTGAGCCACACACTATCATCATATTCCCGATCGCAACCGACAAAAGCAACGAGCCCGTGGCTCAATGGTAGAGCGTTCGACTCAAATACCAAAGGTCGCGGGTTCGAATCCCAGGTGTTCCACACTTTGGGATTGGGTATGACTGGCTGATGACGGCTAATAAGCCAGAAATGGCCATTCCGGTCTCCCTTGTCTTTGTCGGTTCCACATTATCAACATATGCTACACGTCGCTATGCGACTGCCTGTGAGTACTCTAGTCTGAGTTCCAGGGCACAACGGAACATAAATGTTCCTTAAGCAGATCGGTGAGCCACACACTATCATCATATTCCCGATCGCAACCGACAAAGCAACGAGCCCGTGGCTCAGTGGTAGAGCGTTCGACTCAAATACCAAAGGTCGCGGGTTCGAATCCCAGGTGTTCCACACTTGGGATTGGGTATGACTGGCTGATGACGGCTAATAAGCCAGAAATGGCCATTCCGGTCTCCTTTGTCTTTGTCGGTTCCACATTATCAACATATGCTACACGTCGCTATGCGACTGCCTGTGAGTACTCTAGTCTGAGTTCCAGGGCACAACGGAACATAAATGTTCCTTAAGCAGATCGGTGAGCCACACACTATCATCATATTCCCGATCGCAAACGACAAAGCAAGGAGCTCGTGGCCTAGTGGTAGAGCGTTCGACTCAAATACCAAAGGTCGCGGGTTCGAATCCCTGGTGTTCAACACTTGGGATTGGGAATGACTGGCTGATGACGGCTAATAAGCCAGAAATGGCCATTCCGGTCTCCCCTTTGTCTTTGTCGGTTCCACATTATCAACATATGCTACACGTCGCTATGCGACTGCCTGTGAGTACTCTAGTCTGAGTTCCAGGGCACAACGGAACATAAATGTTCCTTTAAGCAGATCGGTGAGCCACACACTATCATCATATTCCCGATCGCAACCGACAAAAGCAACGAGCCCGTGGCTCAATGGTAGAGCGTTCGACTCAAATACCAAAGGTCGCGGGTTCGAATCCCAGGTGTTCCACACTTGGGATTGGGTATGACTGGCTGATGACGGCTAATAAGCCAGAAATGGCCATTCCGGTCTCCCTTGTCTTTGTCGGTTCCACATTATCAACATATGCTACACGTCGCTATGCGACTGCCTGTGAGTACTCTAGTCTGAGTTCCAGGGCACAACGGAACATAAATGTTCCTTAAGCAGATCGGTGAGCCACACACTATCATCATATTCCCGATCGCAACCGACAAAAGCAATGAGCCCGTGGCTCAATGGTAGAGCGTTCGACTCAAATACCAAAGGTCGCGGGTTCGAATCCCAGGTGTTCCACACTTGGGATTGGGTATGACTGGCTGATGACGGCTAATAAGCCAGAAATGGCCATTCCGGTCTCCCTTGTCTTTGTCGGTTCCACATTATCAACATATGCTACACGTCGCTATGCGACTGCCTGTGAGCACTCTAGTCTGAGTTCCAGGGCACAACGGAACATAAATGTTCCTTAAGCAGATCGGTGAGCCACACACTATCATCATATTCCCGATCGCAACCGACAAAAGCAACGAGCCCGTGGCTCAATGGTAGAGCGTTCGACTCAAATACCAAAGGTCGCGGGTTCGAATCCCAGGTGTTCCACACTTGGGATTGGGTATGACTGGCTGATGACGGCTAATAAGCCAGAAATGGCCATTCCGGTCTCCCTTTGTCTTTGTCGGTTCCACATTATCAACATATGCTACACGTCGCTATGCGACTGCCTGTGAGTACTCTAGTCTGAGTTCCAGGGCACAACGGAACATAAATGTTCCTTAAGCAGATCGGTGAGCCACACACTATCATCATATTCCCGATCGCAACCGACAAAAGCAACGAGCCCGTGGCTCAATGGTAGAGCGTTCGACTCAAATACCAAAGGTCGCGGGTTCGAATCCCAGGTGTTCCACACTTGGGATTGGGTATGACTGGCTGATGACGGCTAATAAGCCAGAAATGGCCATTCCGGTCTCCCCTTTGTCTTTGTCGGTTCCACATTATCAACATATGCTACACGTCGCTATGCGACTGCCTGTGAGTACTCTAGTCTGAGTTCCAGGGCACAACGGAACATAAATGTTCCTTAAGCAGATCGGTGAGCCACACACTATCATCATATTCCCGATCGCAACCGACAAAGCAACGAGCCCGTGGCTCAATGGTAGAGCGTTCGACCCAAATACCAAAGGTCGCGGGTTCGAATCCCAGGTGTTCCACACTTGGGATTGGGTATGACTGGCTGATGACGGCTAATAAGCCAGAAATGGCCATTCCGGTCTCCCCTTGTCTTTGTCGGTTCCACATTATCAACATATGCTACACGTCGCTATGCGACTGCCTGTGAGTACTCTAGTCTGAGTTCCAGGGCACAACGGAACATAAATGTTCCTTAAGCAGATCGGTGAGCCACACACTATCATCATATTCCCGATCGCAACCGACAAAAGCAACGAGCCCGTGGCTCAATGGTAGAGCGTTCGACTCAAATACCAAAGGTCGCGGGTTCGAATCCCAGGTGTTCCACACTTGGGATTGGGTATGACTGGCTGATGACGGCTAATAAGCCAGAAATGGCCATTCCGGTCTCCCCTTGTCTTTGTCGGTTCCACATTATCAACATATGCTACACGTCGCTATGCGACTGCCTGTGAGTACTCTAGTCTGAGTTCCAGGGCACAACGGAACATAAATGTTCCTTAAGCAGATCGGTGAGCCACACACTATCATCATATTCCCGATCGCAACCGACAAAGCAACGAGCCCGTGGCTCAATGGTAGAGCGTTCGACTCAAATACCAAAGGTCGCGGGTTCGAATCCCAGGTGTTCCACACTTGGGATTGGGTATGACTGGCTGATGACGGCTAATAAGCCAGAAATGGCCATTCCGGTCTCCCCTTGTCTTTGTCGGTTCCACATTATCAACATATGCTACACGTCGCTATGCGACTGCCTGTGAGTACTCTAGTCTGAGTTCCAGGGCACAACGGAACATAAATGTTCCTTAAGCAGATCGGTGAGCCACACACTATCATCATATTCCCGATCGCAACCGACAAAGCAACGAGCCCGTGGCTCAATGGTAGAGCGTTCGACTCAAATACCAAAGGTCGCGGGTTCGAATCCCAGGTGTTCCACACTTGGGATTGGGTATGACTGGCTGATGACGGCTAATAAGCCAGAAATGGCCATTCCGGTCTCCCTTTGTCTTTGTCGGTTCCACATTATCAACATATGCTACACGTCGCTATGCGACTGCCTGTGAGTACTCTAGTCTGAGTTCCAGGGCACAACGGAACATAAATGTTCCTTAAGCAGATCGGTGAGCCACACACTATCATCATATTCCCGATCGCAACCGACAAAAGCAACGAGCCCGTGGCTCAATGGTAGAGCGTTCGACTCAAATACCAAAGGTCGCGGGTTCGAATCCCAGGTGTTCCACACTTGGGATTGGGTATGACTGGCTGATGACGGCTAATAAGCCAGAAATGGCCATTCCGGTCTCCCCTTGTCTTTGTCGGTTCCACATTATCAACATATGCTACACGTCGCTATGCGACTGCCTGTGAGTACTCTAGTCTGAGTTCCAGGGCACAACGGAACATAAATGTTCCTTAAGCAGATCGGTGAGCCACACACTATCATCATATTCCCGATCGCAACCGACAAAAGCAACGAGCCCGTGGCTCAATGGTAGAGCGTTCGACTCAAATACCAAAGGTCGCGGGTTCGAATCCCAGGTGTTCCACACTTGGGATTGGGTATGACTGGCTGATGACGGCTAATAAGCCAGAAATGGCCATTCCGGTCTCCCCTTTGTCTTTGTCGGTTCCACATTATCAACATATGCTACACGTCGCTATGCGACTGCCTGTGAGTACTCTAGTCTGAGTTCCAGGGCACAACGGAACATAAATGTTCCTTAAGCAGATCGGTGAGCCACACACTATCATCATATTCCCGATCGCAACCGACAAAGCAACGAGCCCGTGGCTCAATGGTAGAGCGTTCGACTCAAATACCAAAGGTCGCGGGTTCGAATCCCAGGTGTTCCACACTTGGGATTGGGTATGACTGGCTGATGACGGCTAATAAGCCAGAAATGGCCATTCCGGTCTCCCCCTTGTCTTTGTCGGTTCCACATTATCAACATATGCTACACGTCGCTATGCGACTGCCTGTGAGTACTCTAGTCTGAGTTCCAGGGCACAACGGAACATAAATGTTCCTTAAGCAGATCGGTGAGCCACACACTATCATCATATTCCCGATCGCAACCGACAAAAGCAACGAGCCCGTGGCTCAATGGTAGAGCGTTCGACCCAAATACCAAAGGTCGCGGGTTCGAATCCCAGGTGTTCCACACTTGGGATTGGGTATGACTGGCTGATGACGGCTAATAAGCCAGAAATGGCCATTCCGGTCTCCCCTTTGTCTTTGTCGGTTCCACATTATCAACATATGCTACACGTCGCTATGCGACTGCCTGTGAGTACTCTAGTCTGAGTTCCAGGGCACAACGGAACATAAATGTTCCTTAAGCAGATCGGTGAGCCACACACTATCATCATATTCCCGATCGCAACCGACAAAGCAACGAGCCCGTGGCTCAATGGTAGAGCGTTCGACCCAAATACCAAAGGTCGCGGGTTCGAATCCCAGGTGTTCCACACTTGGGATTGGGTATGACTGGCTGATGACGGCTAATAAGCCAGAAATGGCCATTCCGGTCTCCCCTTGTCTTTGTCGGTTCCACATTATCAACATATGCTACACGTCGCTATGCGACTGCCTGTGAGTACTCTAGTCTGAGTTCCAGGGCACAACGGAACATAAATGTTCCTTTAAGCAGATCGGTGAGCCACACACTATCATCATATTCCCGATCGCAACCGACAAAGCAACGAGCCCGTGGCTCAATGGTAGAGCGTTCGACTCAAATACCAAAGGTCGCGGGTTCGAATCCCAGGTGTTCCACACTTGGGATTGGGTATGACTGGCTGATGACGGCTAATAAGCCAGAAATGGCCATTCCGGTCTCCCCTTGTCTTTGTCGGTTCCACATTATCAACATATGCTACACGTCGCTATGCGACTGCCTGTGAGTACTCTAGTCTGAGTTCCAGGGCACAACGGAACATAAATGTTCCTTAAGCAGATCGGTGAGCCACACACTATCATCATATTCCCGATCGCAACCGACAAAGCAACGAGCCCGTGGCTCAATGGTAGAGCGTTCGACTCAAATACCAAAGGTCGCGGGTTCGAATCCCAGGTGTTCCACACTTGGGATTGGGTATGACTGGCTGATGACGGCTAATAAGCCAGAAATGGCCATTCCGGTCTCCCCTTGTCTTTGTCGGTTCCAC
This sequence comes from Schistocephalus solidus, assembly GCA_017591395.1. Taxonomy (NCBI): domain Eukaryota; kingdom Metazoa; phylum Platyhelminthes; class Cestoda; order Diphyllobothriidea; family Diphyllobothriidae; genus Schistocephalus; species Schistocephalus solidus. The sequence continues at coordinate 33,925 of WEDG01000744.1, read as the reverse complement.
ATTATCAACATATGCTACACGTCGCTATGCGACTGCCTGTGAGTACTCTAGTCTGAGTTCCAGGGCACAACGGAACATAAATGTTCCTTAAGCAGATCGGTGAGCCACACACTATCATCATATTCCCGATCGCAACCGACAAAAGCAACGAGCCCGTGGCTCAATGGTAGAGCGTTCGACTCAAATACCAAAGGTCGCGGGTTCGAATCCCAGGTGTTCCACACTTGGGATTGGGTATGACTGGCTGATGACGGCTAATAAGCCAGAAATGGCCATTCCGGTCTCCCTTGTCTTTGTCGGTTCCACATTATCAACATATGCTACACGTCGCTATGCGACTGCCTGTGAGTACTCTAGTCTGAGTTCCAGGGCACAACGGAACATAAATGTTCCTTAAGCAGATCGGTGAGCCACACACTATCATCATATTCCCGATCGCAACCGACAAAGCAACGAGCCCGTGGCTCAATGGTAGAGCGTTCGACTCAAATACCAAAGGTCGCGGGTTCGAATCCCAGGTGTTCCACACTTGGGATTGGGTATGACTGGCTGATGACGGCTAATAAGCCAGAAATGGCCATTCCGGTCTCCCCTTGTCTTTGTCGGTTCCACATTATCAACATATGCTACACGTCGCTATGCGACTGCCTGTGAGTACTCTAGTCTGAGTTCCAGGGCACAACGGAACATAAATGTTCCTTAAGCAGATCGGTGAGCCACACACTATCATCATATTCCCGATCGCAACCGACAAAGCAACGAGCCCGTGGCTCAATGGTAGAGCGTTCGACTCAAATACCAAAGGTCGCGGGTTCGAATCCCAGGTGTTCCACACTTGGGATTGGGTATGACTGGCTGATGACGGCTAATAAGCCAGAAATGGCCATTCCGGTCTCCCCTTGTCTTTGTCGGTTCCACATTATCAACATATGCTACACGTCGCTATGCGACTGCCTGTGAGTACTCTAGTCTGAGTTCCAGGGCACAACGGAACATAAATGTTCCTTAAGCAGATCGGTGAGCCACACACTATCATCATATTCCCGATCGCAACCGACAAAGCAACGAGCCCGTGGCTCAATGGTAGAGCGTTCGACTCAAATACCAAAGGTCGCGGGTTCGAATCCCAGGTGTTCCACACTTGGGATTGGGTATGACTGGCTGATGACGGCTAATAAGCCAGAAATGGCCATTCCGGTCTCCCCTTGTCTTTGTCGGTTCCACATTATCAACATATGCTACACGTCGCTATGCGACTGCCTGTGAGTACTCTAGTCTGAGTTCCAGGGCACAACGGAACATAAATGTTCCTTAAGCAGATCGGTGAGCCACACACTATCATCATATTCCCGATCGCAACCGACAAAGCAACGAGCCCGTGGCTCAATGGTAGAGCGTTCGACTCAAATACCAAAGGTCGCGGGTTCGAATCCCAGGTGTTCCACACTTGGGATTGGGTATGACTGGCTGATGACGGCTAATAAGCCAGAAATGGCCATTCCGGTCTCCCCTTGTCTTTGTCGGTTCCACATTATCAACATATGCTACACGTCGCTATGCGACTGCCTGTGAGTACTCTAGTCTGAGTTCCAGGGCACAACGGAACATAAATGTTCCTTAAGCAGATCGGTGAGCCACACACTATCATCATATTCCCGATCGCAACCGACAAAAGCAACGAGCCCGTGGCTCAATGGTAGAGCGTTCGACTCAAATACCAAAGGTCGCGGGTTCGAATCCCAGGTGTTCCACACTTGGGATTGGGTATGACTGGCTGATGACGGCTAATAAGCCAGAAATGGCCATTCCGGTCTCCCCTTGTCTTTGTCGGTTCCACATTATCAACATATGCTACACGTCGCTATGCGACTGCCTGTGAGTACTCTAGTCTGAGTTCCAGGGCACAACGGAACATAAATGTTCCTTAAGCAGATCGGTGAGCCACACACTATCATCATATTCCCGATCGCAACCGACAAAGCAACGAGCCCGTGGCTCAATGGTAGAGCGTTCGACTCAAATACCAAAGGTCGCGGGTTCGAATCCCAGGTGTTCCACACTTGGGATTGGGTATGACTGGCTGATGACGGCTAATAAGCCAGAAATGGCCATTCCGGTCTCCCCTTTGTCTTTGTCGGTTCCACATTATCAACATATGCTACACGTCGCTATGCGACTGCCTGTGAGTACTCTAGTCTGAGTTCCAGGGCACAACGGAACATAAATGTTCCTTAAGCAGATCGGTGAGCCACACACTATCATCATATTCCCGATCGCAACCGACAAAAGCAACGAGCCCGTGGCTCAATGGTAGAGCGTTCGACTCAAATACCAAAGGTCGCGGGTTCGAATCCCAGGTGTTCCACACTTGGGATTGGGTATGACTGGCTGATGACGGCTAATAAGCCAGAAATGGCCATTCCGGTCTCCCCTTGTCTTTGTCGGTTCCACATTATCAACATATGCTACACGTCGCTATGCGACTGCCTGTGAGTACTCTAGTCTGAGTTCCAGGGCACAACGGAACATAAATGTTCCTTAAGCAGATCGGTGAGCCACACACTATCATCATATTCCCGATCGCAACCGACAAAGCAACGAGCCCGTGGCTCAATGGTAGAGCGTTCGACTCAAATACCAAAGGTCGCGGGTTCGAATCCCAGGTGTTCCACACTTGGGATTGGGTATGACTGGCTGATGACGGCTAATAAGCCAGAAATGGCCATTCCGGTCTCCCTTGTCTTTGTCGGTTCCACATTATCAACATATGCTACACGTCGCTATGCGACTGCCTGTGAGTACTCTAGTCTGAGTTCCAGGGCACAACGGAACATAAATGTTCCTTAAGCAGATCGGTGAGCCACACACTATCATCATATTCCCGATCGCAACCGACAAAAGCAACGAGCCCGTGGCTCAATGGTAGAGCGTTCGACCCAAATACCAAAGGTCGCGGGTTCGAATCCCAGGTGTTCCACACTTGGGATTGGGTATGACTGGCTGATGACGGCTAATAAGCCAGAAATGGCCATTCCGGTCTCCCCTTTGTCTTTGTCGGTTCCACATTATCAACATATGCTACACGTCGCTATGCGACTGCCTGTGAGTACTCTAGTCTGAGTTCCAGGGCACAACGGAACATAAATGTTCCTTAAAGCAGATCGGTGAGCCACACACTATCATCATATTCCCGATCGCAACCGACAAAGCAACGAGCCCGTGGCTCAATGGTAGAGCGTTCGACTCAAATACCAAAGGTCGCGGGTTCGAATCCCAGGTGTTCCACACTTGGGATTGGGTATGACTGGCTGATGACGGCTAATAAGCCAGAAATGGCCATTCCGGTCTCCCCTTGTCTTTGTCGGTTCCACATTATCAACATATGCTACACGTCGCTATGCGACTGCCTGTGAGTACTCTAGTCTGAGTTCCAGGGCACAACGGAACATAAATGTTCCTTAAGCAGATCGGTGAGCCACACACTATCATCATATTCCCGATCGCAACCGACAAAGCAACGAGCCCGTGGCTCAATGGTAGAGCGTTCGACCCAAATACCAAAGGTCGCGGGTTCGAATCCCAGGTGTTCCACACTTGGGATTGGGTATGACTGGCTGATGACGGCTAATAAGCCAGAAATGGCCATTCCGGTCTCCCCTTTGTCTTTGTCGGTTCCACATTATCAACATATGCTACACGTCGCTATGCGACTGCCTGTGAGTACTCTAGTCTGAGTTCCAGGGCACAACGGAACATAAATGTTCCTTAAGCAGATCGGTGAGCCACACACTATCATCATATTCCCGATCGCAACCGACAAAGCAACGAGCCCGTGGCTCAATGGTAGAGCGTTCGACTCAAATACCAAAGGTCGCGGGTTCGAATCCCAGGTGTTCCACACTTGGGATTGGGTATGACTGGCTGATGACGGCTAATAAGCCAGAAATGGCCATTCCGGTCTCCCTTTGTCTTTGTCGGTTCCACATTATCAACATATGCTACACGTCGCTATGCGACTGCCTGTGAGTACTCTAGTCTGAGTTCCAGGGCACAACGGAACATAAATGTTCCTTAAGCAGATCGGTGAGCCACACACTATCATCATATTCCCGATCGCAACCGACAAAGCAACGAGCCCGTGGCTCAATGGTAGAGCGTTCGACCCAAATACCAAAGGTCGCGGGTTCGAATCCCAGGTGTTCCACACTTGGGATTGGGTATGACTGGCTGATGACGGCTAATAAGCCAGAAATGGCCATTCCGGTCTCCCCTTGTCTTTGTCGGTTCCACATTATCAACATATGCTACACGTCGCTATGCGACTGCCTGTGAGTACTCTAGTCTGAGTTCCAGGGCACAACGGAACATAAATGTTCCTTAAGCAGATCGGTGAGCCACACACTATCATCATATTCCCGATCGCAACCGACAAAGCAACGAGCCCGTGGCTCAATGGTAGAGCGTTCGACCCAAATACCAAAGGTCGCGGGTTCGAATCCCAGGTGTTCCACACTTGGGATTGGGTATGACTGGCTGATGACGGCTAATAAGCCAGAAATGGCCATTCCGGTCTCCCCTTTGTCTTTGTCGGTTCCACATTATCAACATATGCTACACGTCGCTATGCGACTGCCTGTGAGTACTCTAGTCTGAGTTCCAGGGCACAACGGAACATAAATGTTCCTTAAGCAGATCGGTGAGCCACACACTATCATCATATTCCCGATCGCAACCGACAAAGCAACGAGCCCGTGGCTCAATGGTAGAGCGTTCGACCCAAATACCAAAGGTCGCGGGTTCGAATCCCAGGTGTTCCACACTTGGGATTGGGTATGACTGGCTGATGACGGCTAATAAGCCAGAAATGGCCATTCCGGTCTCCCCTTTGTCTTTGTCGGTTCCACATTATCAACATATGCTACACGTCGCTATGCGACTGCCTGTGAGTACTCTAGTCTGAGTTCCAGGGCACAACGGAACATAAATGTTCCTTAAGCAGATCGGTGAGCCACACACTATCATCATATTCCCGATCGCAACCGACAAAGCAACGAGCCCGTGGCTCAATGGTAGAGCGTTCGACTCAAATACCAAAGGTCGCGGGTTCGAATCCCAGGTGTTCCACACTTGGGATTGGGTATGACTGGCTGATGACGGCTAATAAGCCAGAAATGGCCATTCCGGTCTCCCCTTTGTCTTTGTCGGTTCCACATTATCAACATATGCTACACGTCGCTATGCGACTGCCTGTGAGTACTCTAGTCTGAGTTCCAGGGCACAACGGAACATAAATGTTCCTTAAGCAGATCGGTGAGCCACACACTATCATCATATTCCCGATCGCAACCGACAAAGCAACGAGCCCGTGGCTCAATGGTAGAGCGTTCGGACCAAATACCAAAGGTCGCGGGTTCGAATCCCAGGTGTTCCACACTTGGGATTGGGTATGACTGGCTGATGACGGCTAATAAGCCAGAAATGGCCATTCCGGTCTCCCCTTTGTCTTTGTCGGTTCCACATTATCAACATATGCTACACGTCGCTATGCGACTGCCTGTGAGTACTCTAGTCTGAGTTCCAGGGCACAACGGAACATAAATGTTCCTTAAGCAGATCGGTGAGCCACACACTATCATCATATTCCCGATCGCAACCGAAAAAGCAACGAGCCCGTGGCTCAGTGGTAGAGCGTTCGACTCAAATACCAAAGGTCGCGGGTTCGAATCCCAGGTGTTCCACACTTGGGATTGGGTATGACTGGCTGATGACGGCTAATAAGCCAGAAATGGCCATTCCGGTCTCCCCTTGTCTTTGTCGGTTCCACATTATCAACATATGCTACACGTCGCTATGCGACTGCCTGTGAGTACTCTAGTCTGAGTTCCAGGGCACAACGGAACATAAATGTTCCTTAAGCAGATCGGTGAGCCACACACTATCATCATATTCCCGATCGCAACCGACAAAAGCAACGAGCCCGTGGCTCAATGGTAGAGCGTTCGACTCAAATACCAAAGGTCGCGGGTTCGAATCCCAGGTGTTCCACACTTGGGATTGGGTATGACTGGCTGATGACGGCTAATAAGCCAGAAATGGCCATTCCGGTCTCCCTTTGTCTTTGTCGGTTCCACATTATCAACATATGCTACACGTCGCTATGCGACTGCCTGTGAGTACTCTAGTCTGAGTTCCAGGGCACAACGGAACATAAATGTTCCTTAAGCAGATCGGTGAGCCACACACTATCATCATATTCCCGATCGCAACCGACAAAAGCAACGAGCCCGTGGCTCAATGGTAGAGCGTTCGACTCAAATACCAAAGGTCGCGGGTTCGAATCCCAGGTGTTCCACACTTGGGATTGGGTATGACTGGCTGATGACGGCTAATAAGCCAGAAATGGCCATTCCGGTCTCCCTTGTCTTTGTCGGTTCCACATTATCAACATATGCTACACGTCGCTATGCGACTGCCTGTGAGTACTCTAGTCTGAGTTCCAGGGCACAACGGAACATAAATGTTCCTTAAGCAGATCGGTGAGGCACACACTATCATCATATTCCTCGATCGCAACCGACAAAGCAACGAGCCCGTGGCTCAATGGTAGAGCGTTCGACTCAAATACCAAAGGTCGCGGGTTCGAATCCCAGGTGTTCCACACTTGGGATTGGGTATGACTGGCTGATGACGGCTAATAAGCCAGAAATGGCCATTCCGGTCTCCCCTTGTCTTTGTCGGTTCCACATTATCAACATATGCTACACGTCGCTATGCGACTGCCTGTGAGTACTCTAGTCTGAGTTCCAGGGCACAACGGAACATAAATGTTCCTTAAGCAGATCGGTGAGCCACACACTATCATATATATATATATAAGATTATTCACTGGAGACCATATAGCAGAAACCGCTTAGAGGACGCTGTGGGACCCACTGTGGAGCCGAACCCTCGTTGCTGCGTCACGCAGCTGCAGAAACATTTGCGAAACACGAGTCTGGGCTTTTAGCTAGTACCTATGTCTGAAGAACGTTATGACATCTGTGCCATATAAGATTCATACTTCTTATAGTACTAGTTTTCGTAGAATGGGCACTACGTGGTTATTCTACAGTGGTTGATTTTCTTCGATCCATATTTTCTTTCAAATTTCGGGTCGGACCCTAAAATGTCATATCCGAATCATCTGACTCCATGTCCTGCATTTAAAAATTTCAGAAATTATTTCCTTGATTATCCTTTGGAGTCCATATACGAGAAACCGCATAGAAAACGCTGGGGGACCCACTGAGGAGCCTAAGCCTTCGTTGCTGCGTCAAGCAGCTGCAGAAACATCAAGGAAACACGTGTCTGGGCTTTTAGCTAGTACCTATGTCGGAAGTCGTGGCTTGGAAGGTTGCCAACTGACGGGATAACTCGGACCTCGTGGTCAGCTTAATGTGTGTTTTGTGTGGAGTGGCTGACTAGCGGACTGAGAGTCAGGCTGCAATGGCTCCTTCTTAATGTGGTCTTTATGGCACCCCCACTCTGTGGGATCCGAGCCAGGTGTGGTGGTACGCCCAGGGGCGGCTCCGGCCGCGCCAGCCACCTGTGCCCTCTCCCATCTCCGGTCTTCTTGATTGTGTCATGAGACCGGGCTCAGGTGGGGAGGAGAAGAGAGTGCGGTAACGTTGAGTGCCGCGGTTGGAAGGTTGCCAACTGACAATTACACTCAGACCCTCACAGTTAGTCCAATGTGTGTTGTGTGGAGTGGCTGACTGGTGGTCTGAGAGTCAGGCTGCGATGGCTCCTTCTTAACGTGACTCTCTGGCCATCTCACACATGTGAGATGTAAGCCGTTCAACCCCCCGTTCGGTGAAATCCTGGTGCTTGTGTTTGGGGGCCAGGTCGTGTACGTAGTACACGTAGACGAGGTCACCAGCAGCTGCGCCTGCTTTCCGCATCAGACAACTGACCGGCTCGGACAGTCGTCTGATTGTGGGGGTGGGGAGAGAGTGAGGTCGAGAGCTCAGCGTATTTTCCTCACTATAAACAATCTGACGCGCTTGAAACCATCACGGTGCGCTAAAAGCCGTGGCTTGGAAGGTTGCCAACTGACGGGATAACTCGGACCGCGTGGTCAGCCCAATGTGTGTTTTGTGGAGTGACTGGCGGACTGAGAGTCAGGCTGCAATGGCTCCTTCTTAATGTGGCCTTTATGGCACTCCCACCCGTGGGATCCGAGCCAGGTGTGGTGGCACGCCCAGGGCGGCTCCGGCCGCGCCAGCCACCTGCGCCCTCTCCCCATCTCCGGTCTTCTTGACTCTGTCTTGACACCGGGCTCAGGTGGGGAGGAGGAGAGAGTGCGGTAGCTGCAGCGCAAGGCTACTATCACTTAAAACTAATTCACGCGCAAGTCACCGTCCCTGCACCACCTGGTGTGGAGCATATGGTGGACCTCGTCGGAATCGACGGTCGAACTGCCATGTCGGAAGTACGATATAACATCTGTGCCATATATATAACTTTATTGTGCACTTTTTCGAGTGTGGAACCGAAGTTCGTCTTCAGAAAAATTGTAGATTTAAAAAAATTCAGTTAACTTTAAGCAATGCCTGATACAAGATTCTGTCGTTGGCGAAATTATATCGCAATAGGTGTGCGCTGCGTTCATTTATCCCAGGTAGCTATGTACACACTGGACACAGGACACATATTTACATGGGAAAAAACCCACATATTTGGTGCCTACCCAAAAAAGGTCCACCAACTTCTGGAAGAAATGCACACAGACTATGCATGCATTTATAGGCGAATCGATCAATATGCCACTCACCAATTTCTCTAGGTTATATGGAAGTGACCATAACAACTATCGAGCGGAAAACCGAATACCTTGACACCTATTGGCTTAAATTTTGAATCTTGTATAAGACATTGTTTAAAGGCAACTGTTTTTGTGCATCTCTTTTTTGACGGAAGACGATTTAGGGGTATCCGGCTCGAAAATGTACACAATCAAGTTATTCTGTTTCCTAAGAACATCAGTTTATTCTAATTAATTATTTGGGATGCCAATATTTCAATATACGTTTGTGTACGTATGAAATGGACAATAGGCATCCTAAGAAGTATAATTTGAAGCAAAGAAGTTCTTTGGGAAACTATAAGAATCTTTCCTTATAGCCTTTTCGACGCTGGTTCTCCAGGTCGTTGTCACACTTGTGGTAAGTTCGAAAAAAAGTTTAACTTTAAAGCTTGCCAGAAAAATCAATATTGCTGAATCAGTCCTGCCAATAGGTGTCATTGAGTGTGGACATCTGGACCGGATTGGTTACGCCTTTTCAACTTTTCTTTGAGATTGTTGTATATGGCATTCAATTCTCTGTGCCGATTAATGCACGAGTCATCAGAGTGAATGGCCTTCAAGAATGCCCAACCTTTCTTCGATGGGCAAAAGCCAGCAATGCAATCTTTGCCCATGCAAAAGGATGCCCAGTTTCTAGGGTATGCATGGCAACGTTAGACAAGTGGTCTCGTCTCGTTACAGCCAACTGGTGTTCGTGGAGGCAGGTAGAGGCCGATTTTCCTGTTTAACCACATTGCACCACAGTTTAAGTGCTATATGGGAATCTTTTAAACGACTTTTTTAATTTAAATAGCCAACTCTATCCTTAGAATGCACAAGCTGGTTTCAAATTCTAGTCAGTGGTATGTGCACCATGGAAATTTGGTGCCTCCTTGCGTGTCTTTCAATGATTTCAGACACCTTCTAATGTATGGAAGTTTTTTCCAGCTTATTAGTTGAGATGATTGATCGGAACAATCTAGTACCATATCGTTGTCTTTTAATTCTTGATGGCTCATGTATCGATGTACCAAATTTCTATTGCAACAGTGACTGGACACCGTTTAAACAGATCAGTCAATTCAATTCGGTAAAGTTTGTTGGAAGAACAGGGGGTTTTTGCTCGATTGATGAGGGTTATGACAGTGTTTCGTTTGTGAGAGTCAGGGTGGTTGCTCTCGTAATGTAGGATGATTTCCGCATGAGCGTTATGTTGTAACATGATGTTTGAAAGTTCCTGTCAGTCTTTTGCTGTACGACGACGTCAAGAAAGGGGCGTTGGTATTCAGTTTCTTTTTCAGTCGTTAAGGTGCCGCCCGGTATCGTCGAGTTAATAATACTGTGCAGGTTTCAAGTCGGTCCCTTTTAGCGATGGCAAACGTGTAATATTACCCATAACTTGAGGTTAGCCAGTGGTAGGGCAGTAACTTCTAATTTTTGCAGCGTTACTTCTACCAGGAAGCCAGATCAGATGGGTGACCCCATAGGGGCTCCCTTTCGTTGTTGATAGAACTCTTGTCAGAATGAAAATTTTGTTTCCAGATAAAGGTCCAAGGATACAATCAAGGTTAATGTAGAAGCACGCATGTCATAGGCGTGGAGTAATTCTTCAGTGTATTGCTTGCCAAATTTTAATGGTATAGATGTGAAGAGAGAAAAAACTTCACCAGATACCATTATTTAATCTACTGCAATGTTGTGGCCTCGTAATATGTCAAGAAACTCTATAGAGTCGACAATGGATGTTTCGCAATCCTTTGGTAATCAATTTTAATAGTGGAAAAGCCACTTAAAAATCTTATAATTGGGTGCACCGATTAACGATACTATCTGTCGCATTTGCACTTCGGGTTTATGGAGCTTTGGTAGTCCCCAGATCTAAACTATGGTCGGTTCGGTTTGTCTCAAGGATTTGACAATAAATCCTGAAATCTTCTTCTTTCCTGTAAGACATTTTAGTGCTTTTTCAATCCGAAAATTCTGCAGTTTGGTGTCAAAAAGTTTAATAGGTTGACCTATCTTCTTACAATGGCAGCCTTTTTTATCGTAGTCCGCTTTGTCCAAAACTGGCTGTTGTTCCCAGAAAGGATGACGATGCTTTTTTTGTTTTGAGAGATTTTAGGTTATTTCATTCTTTGTGTCACCGTACTGAAAATGGATTTCGAATCTTTAGACATAGAGTTGTTGCTGATATAATGGACTTCAAGTTAACACGAAAATCCACAGATGTGGAGTAAGAAAGATCACATTTCTGTCCCTTAGAAAGTACATGTTCTTCGCTTAAAATAGGGATTCTTTGAGGGAAATGTTGATTACGTCTTTTGAGCAATTCTTGCTTGTGTAAGGTCGGTTGAAAATAGCCATCCATGTTTTATCCAAACTTCCTCTCTATTATGTTATTTGATGTTGGACACACAGGTAATCGCCTCACTTAGAGATTCAAATAAGTGTGAAGGAAGGTCAGCTCGGTAGAACTGCATGTATTGTAACTTAGAAACTTTGAATTTCTGAAGTCTGTAATGAGCAATGGAAATGCATGTGCCAAGCATGCTTCGACAATAACGAGACGCTATCTGATATCCGTGGGGAATTTTTAGGGCAGATCGAATATGGTAAGATTTTGGAGGAATCTTAATTTTATGGCATCATTGTGAAAATGAAAACTCTTCCCGCGTTTAGCTTTCGCGTATTCCACATTTTCCACTTTGTCTAGCTTGAAGCAAAATTTCACGAGTGCAATTTATACGTGCGAATTGAAAATAAGGCATCCCAAGAAGCATAATTCGAAGCGAAGAAGTTCCTTGGGAAGCGATAAGAACCTTTATTAAATACATTTTGGACGCCGGTTCCCTAGGTCGTCTTTAGACGTGGTAAGTGTGCAAATAGTTAGGGCCGTTAATAAAATACGTACAAGATACCGTGGAGATGGAGGCCCCAAAAAACCGTTGTTAAATTGGAGGCATGTGATATGATAATTTTTCGTATAATATAGTTTCCCCTTATCCAGAATGAGAAACGCAATGCACAGAAGGTTAGCAATTTTCGCAAAAGATAAGTATTGATTCAGATATTCTGTCTTGAATTTGCAATCTTAGAATGCGCATTAAAGTCTGCGTATGTAGCAAAAATGCTCCAATATAACGTGGAAAGTGAGTTCATTCATTTTCAGCAGAAAGTATATCACTAACTTTCAGGGGTTGCAAAACCGATCAAACTTCTACATTTCCTCCTTGAGTAAACGTTCCTACAGGTGAAGTCCGCATACATTGATCAGCAAAATGTCTTATAAACGTGCTCTTCAAAAGGAGTAAATTATTATTGGACGTTTTTAATTGACCTTAGGCATATAAATTGTCACATTTTGTTGTAAAAGTACATTTTCATCAGCAATGAGTTTTCAGCACCTCGGGTGAATCTACAGATATGACGCAAATGGCCAGCTGCAATTAGAAATAATATCTAAAAGCTCACTATTTAGGTAATTACTTTAAATAAATATCTCACCTTGAAGGTGCCAGTAAACACATTGAACAGGATCTACATTTATTTCCAATCGATTGAAAAAGGTGAAACTGTTGAACGATTCAACGGTACTTCAAGACCATCTGAAACTAATTGTAATCCAATAACAGAAACACCTCTAAAAAAATTGACGAAATAATAGTGCTTTTAATATACAAAAAATGGTACGCTGACGCTAACACCTGCAATTCAATTTAAATTTATTCGTCAAATTTAGAGAAATATTTTAAGTTTTCAGAATTTTCCGGCCTTTTTGCAAAAACTAGTATTTTTTTACGAAATAAGGTTACTTTTCCCATTCCCTTTAAGTTTTAAATTTCCCTTATAGTTTTTATTATTATTTAAAATCTTTCGTACATGAATTCATGCCGGTTTGCGAGTTATTATCAATCTTTGGCAAATTTTGGCATTTTTCATGAGCTAGGTTCCTTACTGATGACATTTTGCTGAAGAGGCGATCATGGAAACAATAGGTCTAATATCCTGACATTTCAAAATCGAAACAATATTCCATCGTTGGTGGTGCGTTCTGTACGGCGCCTCACAGTATTGGTGGGTTCTGAACATGCTGGCTCTATAGCTATTTGTGCAGGATGCACCGCAGGGGATGGGGAGTTAATAGTTGTCCTATTGGTCAACGCTTTTTCTCCTTCACCTCGTCTGTGGCCTGTGTCGGGATAGCAAGTGTCATTGAGCTAGTCTGCATTGCCCGCATTTTTTATCCCGGACCCGCATATTTGTTTCTTGTTCTTCGTTTGCATCTTTCCGTGCGCGTCTCTTCAGTTGTTGCTGAGGCGTTGCCAGTGTCTCCGCTCCTATCGGGTTGGAGACGCCCATGATCGGTGATCATGCACAAACTATGTTCACCTGCGTCCGTGTTCACGCCTATCCGGAGGTCTTGCTGCTTTGCCTTCTCCGCAGTTATCCAAAAGAATGCGTTTGTGTGTGGCATTGGTTCGCTCAGGGCTCTGTTCTGGCTCGGTATGCGTTTGCTTGCGACCGCGACCAGTCTGACTTCTCGCCTGCGATCTCGTTGATTGAGGCACACTCGTAAGGCCTGGGAGGCCACCAGGAGCATCGGAAAGCGGTTGATGGAAGTAAGTAAGTTGCTACTTCACCTATGAGGGAACGGTCTACGAAGAGATTAAAGGGACTCCGATGGGTTCGCCGCTGTCTGGTTTCATTGCTGAGGCAGTTCTTCAAAAGTTAGAGACACGTGTGCTCACGAACCACAGACCAATATTTTGGGCACGGTACGTGGACGAAACTTTCGTCTTTCTCAAGGTCGAAATGGCCTCCGAATTTCACGCGCTACTGACCTCCGTCTATCTGGGCATTCAGTTCACAATGGATGCTGAGGTCAACAGTCAAATGGCGTTCCTAGGCCTCTTGTTCCACCGTGAGACCAACGGTAGCCCTAAAGACGACGGTTTATATAAAAAGCACCAATACACGTCAAGTCCCCAGTTACCAATGTAACCAACCCTTGTGCCAAAAACGCAGCTGAGTCTGGACGCTTTACAAAAGGACGGAAAGTCATTGCAGCGAGGCAGGCGAAAAAGCAGCCTAACTCCATTTTCTTCGATGTATGTTCCCCTCCTATGGTTATCCTTGTAGCTTCATAGAACGCAACAGACGAACGAGACAAGTTACAAGACCAAAGATAGAACAACCGAAAGTGTGGCGGGTAATACCATATATTGAGGACATACCTGAAGCTGTTGCTCGTTTATTACTATCAACCGGGATCGGCGTCGCCCACAAACCTGAGGCGACAATAAGGTGTCTGGTCAGGAGACCCAAGGCCCTCCTGTCAAGCTGTGAAACGGTGAACTTCGTCTTTTGTTTTCAGTGCGGTTCCAGTGAGGCGAACGATGTCGGAGAGACCGGTAAGCGACTTCAGACCCGCATGATTGAGCGCGCAAGGGCCATAAGAAGAATGGATCAGCTCTCGTTTTTGACGGAACACTGTGCGGTCTCTGGACACACTTTTGCTCTCCAGGACACCGAAATCCTAAGCCGAGGTATCGGCCAAACAGCCAGAGAAACGCTTGAAGCCTTGCACACCATACCAACATCCATCAACCGCTGTACGATTGTCCAGGTGACCTACCAGGCCCAACGAGAGCAACTCAATCAACGGAAATCACAAGCGAGAAGTCAGACTGGTCGCGGTCGCAAGCGAAAGCATATCGAGCAAGAACAGAGGCCTAAGCGAACCAATGCCACACACCAACGCATTCATTTCTATAACTGCGAAGAACGAAAACCAGCAAGACCTCCGGTCAGGTGAACATAGTTTGTGCATGATCACCAATCACGGGCGTCTCCAATCCGATAGGAGCGGAGACATTGGCGACGCCTTAGAAACCACCGACGAGATGTGCATGGACAGATGCAAACGAAGGACGAGAAACAGATATGCGGATCCGGAACAAAAAACGCGGGCGATGCGGACTAAATCCATGACACTTGCTATCCCCACACAGGCACAGACGAGGTGAAGGAGAAAGAGCGCTGACCAGCAGGACAACTATTAACTCCTTCCACCCCAGTGCATCCTGCAAGACAAGCTATTCAGCCAGCATGCTAAGAACCCAGAAATACTAGAAAGCACCGCACAGACTCAACATCCGACGATGAAATCTTGTTTAAAGTGTTAGGATCTTAAACCTATTGATACCGTGATCGTTTCTTCTTTTCATGAATTATTCGGGACGTGCATAGTCAATTTAATTAGCATTATATTCATACCATTAATTGCCTTAGCCATTAAATATATATATCAGAATTTGAGGTAGAAGCAGTATACACATTTTAAGGTGAAATGTTTGTATATTTTATTAAATTGATGCACAAAAATTGTTTAATAATAAATAATTCACTTCAGATCGGTTTATTGATGGGAAAACTGGGCTACTTGGGGAAAATCCGACGTTTCTTGCTATCCAGGCATTTTCCTGCGCTATTATCAGCTACGGATCAAAGCATTTTGTTTTTGTGCGCAGTACTATAAATGAACATTTATAAACGCCGGAAAAATGCGGAATATATCCCTTTTGGAGAACGGAAAATTTTGTTTTGTTTTCACGAAAATTAGGTGAATTTACATTTCAGAGATCACATTGTTTTTCGGAAAAAGAAGGCAAGTTTAATCTAAAAAATTAATGTTTGCATATTTTTGACGTTTTGTAGAAAACAAAGTTATAATAAACTTGCGTGAATGTACTTTGT
Source organism: Schistocephalus solidus (assembly GCA_017591395.1). Lineage (NCBI taxonomy): Eukaryota > Metazoa > Platyhelminthes > Cestoda > Diphyllobothriidea > Diphyllobothriidae > Schistocephalus > Schistocephalus solidus. Next base: position 18,345 of record WEDG01000744.1, on the reverse strand, counting down.
TTTTTCACACCGATAATAAGAACCTTAAACGCGATTATATACGAGACGCGATGACAAGCCACCTCTTTTCGCTGTCAAGGCGTACGCGAAGCCTGTCAAGACAATTTCAGTCTGAAGTTGACTATAAATTAATAAGGATACTTAAAACGGGAGGGACAGAAAATGGTTATTTTATTGCAAAATCTTAGTACATATTCGGCCACTCTCTTGTGCATTTGAAACCTTAGAAGTACACCGAGAAGTAAGCAAATATATCAAAAGACGCTTCAATAGAAAGAGAATAGTGATTCCTTAAATTTTTAGGAGAAATAGTATCCCTACTATTCCACAAAGTTGAAAAATCGGTCGAACGTTCACAGTTTTTCCTTGACTTCACATTGGACAAAAATTAAGTACGCAAGCATTCGACAGCGAAAAATTCAATTTATCGGTTTTTAAAAAGGTTAATTAAAGAAAGTGTTTAAACTAATTATATGCATATATTTTCCCGACTTTTGTTGTGGACGTCCATTTTTTCGGCAGCGAATTTTCATGTTTTAGCAAGTCTACAAGTGTGAGCCAGACGGCCCTCTGCATTAGAAAGAAGGTCCAAAAAATTAACTACTTCGGTGAATGTTTTTAAGAAATATCTTATCTTAAGGTTCTACTAAGCATATCAAACGACATGTACATTTATGGGCATTTGACTGAAGACTCTGAAAATCGTGAAGAATTCACCAATGTTCAAAGACGATCTTAAGATCATTGTAATAGAAAAACCAAAAAGCTATAGAGAAAGTTAGCAATCGAATGTTCATCTTTATATGCACGAAATGGTAATCTTGCGATTGCACCTGACGATTCTATTTTAAATTTATTCGTCAGTGACCTGCCTGTAAAGATGTGAGCTTATAAAATATATAGCCATGACGTCCCTATCGGTGCAATGAATTTTAAATCTGTTTTTCTTTGCCAAAAACATCTAAGACCATGCGCAAAATGAAGAAATGCTGCCAAATCTTGTTAAACGGTTTTGGAATATACACTTATATGTGAGGCTGGTTGATGATGGGCATACGTTACGGTGCGCTTAATCTAGATGAACATGTCTGCGCAAAACTCTGAAAAATACTATTTCAAAATTGATTCTACTTTTTCTACTTTATTTAACTCGTTTCGTTGTATGGACAGGCTTCCTATCCATTAAGATCTTCAGTTTACTCAACTAAGTCGATTTAAAACGTGTTTGATAAGCTTAACCTTTTCTAAAATAATTAGTATTTCTAGACAATGAACTTTTATTTGGAAACCACAATTAGGCTTATTTTTCCTAACAATCGATTCTTTATTGACGCAGCGTGCACGAATTTCAAGTAACTCATGAAATCCATAAAAATTTCACGAGTTCGGACAGCTAGTACATATATATATATATATATATATATATATATATATATATATATATATATATATATATTAATAATGTGGAACCGACAAAGACAAGGGAGACCGGAATGGCCATTTCTGGCTTATTAGCCGTCATCAGCCAGTCATACCCAATACCAAGTGTGGAACACCAGGATTCGAATCCCAGGTGTTCCACACTTGAGATTGGGTATGGCTGGCTGATGACGGCTACTGCCAGAAAATGGCCATTCCGGTCTCCCTGTCTTTGTCGGTTCCACATTATTAACATATGCTACACGTCGCTATGCGACTGCCTGTGAGTACTCTAGTCTGAGTTCCAGGGGCACAACGGAACATAAATGTTCCTTTAGCAGATCGGTGAGCCTAACACTATCATCATATTCCCGATCGCAACCGACAAAGCGACGAGCCCGTGGCTCAATGGTAGAGCGTTCGACTCAAATACCAAAGGTCACGGGTTCGAATCCCAGGTGTACCACACTTGGGATTGGGTATGACTGGCTGATGACGGCTAATAAGCCAGAAATGGCCATTCCGGTCTCCCTTGTCTTTGTCAGTTCCACATTATTAACATATGCTACACGTCGCTATGCGACTGCCTGTGAGTACTCTAGTCTGAGTTCCAGGGCACAACGGAACATAAATGTTCCTTTAGCAGATCGGTGAGCCACACACTATCATATATATATATATATATATATATATATATATATATATATATATATATATACAATAAAGCTCCATTTACCATAGAACTTATCCAATTTCAAATTTATTTCTTCGGATGCCTTCTTTCACTACTTACGTATATATATATATATATATATATATATATATATATATATATATATATATTAATAATGTTGATAATGTGGAACCGACAAAGACAAGGGAGACCGGAATGGCCATTTCTGGCTTATTAGCCGTCATCAGCCAGTCATACTCAATCCCAAGTGCGGAACACCTGGGATTCAAACCCGCAAACCTTTGGTATTTGAGTCGAACGCTCTACCATTGAGCCACGGGCTCGTTGCTTTGTCCGTTGCGATCGGGAATATGATGATAGTGTGGGGCTCACCGATCTGCTTAAGAAACATGCATGTTCCGTTGTGCCCTGGAACTCAGACTAGAGTACTCACAGGCAGTCGCATAGCGACGTGTAGCATATGTTGATAATGTGGATCTAAAAAAAACAAGGGAGACCGGAATGGCCATTTCTGGCTTATTAGCCGTCATCAGCCAGTCAAAACCAATCCCAAGTGTGGAACACCTGGGATTCATATCCGCGACCTTTGATATTTGAGTCGCACGCTCTACCATTGAGCCACGGGCTCGTTGCTTTGTCGGTTGCGATCGGGAATATGATGATAGTGTGTGCCTCACCGATCTGCTTAAAGAACATTTATGTTCCGTTGCGCCCTGGAACTCCGACTAAAGTACTCACAGGCAGTCGCATAGCGACGTGTAGCATATGTTGATAATGTGGAACCGACAAAGACAAGCAAGGCCGGAATGGCAATTTCTGGCTTATTAGCCGTCATCAGCCAGTCATACCCAATCCCAAGTGTTGAACACCTGGGATTCATATCCGCGACCTTTGGTATTTGAGTCGAACGCTCTACCATTGAGCCACTGGCTCTTTGCTTTGTCGGTTGCGATCGGGAATATGATGATAGTGTGTGGTTCACCGATCTGCTAAAGGAATATTTATGTTCCGTTGTGCCCTGGAACGCAGACTAGAGTACTCACAGGTAGTCGCATAGCGACGTGTAGCATATGTTGATAATGTGGAACCGACTAAGACAAGGGAGACCGGAATGGCCATTTCTGGCTTATTAGCCGTCATCAGCCAGTCATACCCAATCCCAAGTGTGGAAGACCTGGGATTCAAGCTCGCGACCTTTGAGTCGAACGCTCTACCATTGAGCCACGGGCTCGTTGCTTCGTCGGTTGTGATCGGGAATATGATGATAGTGTGTGGCTCACCGATCTGCATGTTCCGTTGTGCCCTGGAACTCAGACTAGAGTACTCACAGGCAGTCGCATAGCGACGTGAAGTATATGATGGAATGGAACCGACAAAGACAAGGGAGACCGGAATGGCCATTTCTGGCTTATTAGCCGTCATCAGCCAGTCATACCCAATCCCAAGTGTGGCACACCTGGGATTCGAACCCGCGACCTTTGGTATTTGAGTCGATCGCTCTACCATTGAGCCACAGGCTTGTTGCTTCGTCGGTTGCGATCGGGAATATAATGATATTGTGGGGCTCACCGATCTGCTTAAGGAACATGCATGTTCCGTTGTGCCCTGGAGCTCAGACTAGAGCCCTCGCAGGCGGTCGCATAGCGACGTGTAGCATATGTTGATAATGTGGAACCGACAAAGACAAGGGAGACCGGAAAGGCCATTTCTGGCTTATAAGCCGTCATCAGCTAGTCATACCCAATCCCAAGTGTGGCACACCTGGCTCAATGGTAGAGCGTTCGACTCAAATAACAAAGTTCGCGGGTTCGAATCCCAGGTGTGCCACACTTGGGATTGGGTATGACTTGCTGATGATGGCTAATAAGCCAGAAATATATATATATATATATATATATATATATATATATATATATATATATATATTAAGAAATTACATTCTTTGGAAAAATACAAATATTCTTGCGTTTATTTTCAAAATTGGAGTCTCAGCTCGTCATCAGCGTTTGGGATATACACAAAAACAATTTACTAAGTAACCATGCCTAACAGAATATTCTACGGTTGGGCGATGTTTGAGTCAATGCGCGTTAAGTGCAATTTCACATCTCGTCATTATTGGTCGTATGTATTTGAAGTTGTCCTTCAGGATTTTTTACGTGACATCTAAATCGTTATGCCTATCGATGTATGCCCCATCTGAGTGCATTGCTTCCAGGAATTCACGACCTTTTGTCGTTGGGCAGGTGCACACAATCTGAATGCTCTCCCATGCGAATTCATGCCGTGTCCAGTGTGTGCATGGCAACCTGGGATAGATAGTCTCGTGTTCTGACTGCCATCTGATGTTCGTGCATGCATGTTGCAACGGATTTCCTAATTTGCCCACAATAATTTGCATCACAACTGGAACATGCAATTTTGTAGACAGCACCTTTTCTATCAAGTTAGCCAAACCTGTCCTTAGGGTGTTCAAGCTGTGAGCGTACGGGGTGGTGTGCCTATTGTCTATGGTGGTTTTGTTAGTTGTCTTTCGACACGTTCGGATACATTTTTCACGTATGGGAGAGTTCTCCAGGTCAGGTTTTGGTGCCTGACAGGTCGTGGTTTTTGAAAAACTTTCTGTTTGACTTCTTGCCGCTTCAGACATTGATGCATGAAGTCACGTGGGAATCCATTTTTGAAGAATAATTTAAAGAGTTATTTCATTTATGCCAGATAACGTTTTTCATCAGAGCTGTGGGCTTTGGCTAGATTTATGAGACTTCAGACAGATCTATTTTAAGTGAGAGACGGGCTGGTTACTCTCAAAGTGTAGGATGATCTCTGAATATGTTTCTTTGTGATAAACTGATGTATGGAGTGATCCATCAGTTTTTCGTTGTACGAGGACATCCGGAAATTGGAGTTTTCCACCAGCCTCTGTTTCGAATAGAAATTAAATTCCTGGAAATATAGAGTTCAGATTAATATGGAGGAGGTCTAGGTGTTTTCCTTCTGAGGATGACAAATGTGTCATTGACGTAGTTCAGCCATAGTTTTGGTTTAATTGTAGGAATAGCTATAGATTTAATTTCTGAATTATGGCCTCGGCCAAAAAGCCGGATATGGGTGACCTCATAAGAATTCCTTTACGTTGTGGATAGCATTGGTCATAGAAAGAAAAGTTGGTTTTAGGACAGAGATCTATTAGGTTGTGTAAAGCGTCAGCAGGCACATCAGTGATCTAGGCCTGAAGTAGTTCTTCGGTGCAGCACCTCACTAAATCCGGAGGGATTGAGGTTAAAAGCGCGAACACATCAATTGAAACTATTATTTTGTCAGGTGTACCTGTGACTGCTTATAGTTTGTCTGAAAATGTTTTTGCATCTTCAATGGAGTGCTCAGTGTTCTTTGTTGTTGGTAAAATTGCAGCCTTGATATTTTAAAGTTGGATGCATCGATTAAGGAAACTATCGGTTGCCATGGGTGTCAATTTTGTGAAATTTTGGAAGACTATATCTTTTTAAATGTTGGTTTTTTTCTGTTTTAAGGATTTTCCTGAGCTTATTTTCTTTCCCGTAAGGCGTTTCAATGTTTTTAATGTGTGAGTTTTGTGATTTTGTGAGGTCAGCAGACAGAGGTTTGTATGTTGAATCCTCTTTTTAAGAGCGACGACATATTCTCTGTGTAGCCTGCTTTGTTAAGGATGGTGGTTGCACTTCCTTTTTCGGCCGGTCGAATAATTACGTTCTTGTCTTGTTTAAGTGCATTTAGTTGACTGCTTACTTTGGTTCTTCAAGGCATGCACAGTACTGTTGCGAATTGTGAACTGTTCTTCTTCTGTAAGATTTGTTGACGATAAGATTGATTCGAAGCTGGTAAGGAAGGCAAGGTAAGTGGAATCAGACAGATCAAACTTCATTCCTTTGCACAGCACATTTTCCTCTGTTGTCGTTAGGACCTTGGAAGATAGGTTTATAACTTCGTTTGTACACGTAGTATCAGCGTAATTTTTATGGGAAATCCTCGAACACTTTTTCTGCAAGATGATCCTCTTTTCGAGCCGTTCTATTTCTGGGATACACGTGAGGGTCTCGTGGAGAGTTTCAACTATGTGTTTAGGGAGTCAATCTTGACAAAATTGCATGTTTTTTTCTTTTCATTCTTTGAATTAACGTAGCCGATAATCGGCATCTGTTATAAATAATCTAAGCAGTTGTTGGCCATAGCGAATAGCGTCTTGAAAGCCTTGGAATTACTTTACTGCTGGCTTTACCCTCACCGAGTTTGGAAAAATTCTGTTTTCTCGACATTGGTGTAAAAAGGATAAGTATTTTCGCGTTAAACTTTCGCGAATTGCACACTTTTCCCAAAGTCAAGCATACAGCAAAACAATCAACTCGACGTTCGTACGTATGTATTGAAATACGGGTATACCAAGATATTTACTTGGAAAAGATGAAAATCTTTGGGAAAATACAAACTTCAATGCGCAAATTTTCGAAACTGGTGCCCCAGATCATCGTCAGAATTTAGGATGCGTTTAAAAAGATTTAACAAATTAACCATGCCAAACAGAATATTCTACGGTTGCGCGATGTTTGAGCCAATGCGGGTTAAGTGCAGTTTCTCATCCCGTCATGATTGGCCATAGGCATTTGAATTTGTCCTTGAAGATTTTTTATGTGGCATCTAAATCAATATGCTGATCGATGCAGGCCTCATCTGAATGCATTGCTTCCAGAAATTCACGGACTTTTATCGTTGGGCCGGTGCCCACAATTTGAATGCTCTCCCATGCGAATTCATGCCGTGTCCAGTGTGTGCATGGCAATCTGGGTTTAGTAGTCTCGTGTTTTGACTGCCAACTGATGTTCGTGTATGCTTGTCACAACGTATTTCCATGTTTGCCCACAATAAACGGCATCACAACTGGAGCATGGGATTTCGCAGGCAACACCTTTTCTATCAAGATAGCCTACCTTTTCCTGGGAAATCCGTTGCAAACCGCATAGGCGACAATAGGTTAGCGGTCAGAAGACGAAAACACCTATGCCAGGTTGCAATGCACACACTGGACACAGGGCATAAATTCGCATGGGAGAGCTCTTGGATTGAGGGCACCTGCCCAATTTGAAAAGGCCGTAAATTCCTGGAAGCAATACACTTACAGGAGATTGCCTAAGTCATTAAATGTCAATATCATAATTTGTGGTAGTAGCAGGGCACACATTTTAAGGTGGAATGTCTGTATATTTTATTAAATTGATGCACAAAAAGTTGTTTAATAATCAAGAGTTTACTTCAGATCGGTTTATTGATGGGAAAACTGGGCTACTTGGGGCACAATTCGACATTTCTTGCTATCCAGAAATTTTCCTACGCTATTAAGAGCTACGAATCAAAGCATTTTGTTTTTGTGCGCAGTACTATGAATGAACATTTATATACGCCGGAAAAATGTGGAATATATCCCTTTGGAGAACGGAAAATTTCGTTTTGTTTTCACGAAAATCAGGTGATTTCAATTTTAAGAGATCATATTGTTTTTTTGAAAAACGAAGGCAGATTTAATCTAAAAAATTGTTTGCAAATTTATAACGTTTTGTACCAAAAAAGGTTAAAATGAATTTGCCTGAATGTACTTTGTTCCACCAAACCGATAATTAGGAACTTAAACGCGCATATATACGAGACGCCATGACACACCGCCACTTTTCGCTGTCACGGCGTACGCGAAGCCTGTCAAGACAATTTTAGTCTGAAGTTGACTATAAATGAATAAGGAAACTTGAAACGGTGGGAACAGAAAATAATTATTTTATTGCAAAATCTTAGTACATATTCGGCCACTCTCTTGTGCGTTTGAAACCTTAGAAGTACACCGAGAAGTAAGCAAATATATCAAAAAACGCTCCAATAGAAAGAGAAAAGTGAGTCCTTAAATATTTAGGAGAAATTGTATCCCTATTTTTCAGCAAAGTTGAAAAATCGGTTCAACGTTCCCAGTTTTCCTTGACTTCACATTGGAAAAGAATTAAGTACGCAAGCATTCGACAGCGAAACATATAATTAAGCGCTTTTTAAAAAGTTTTATTATTATAGAAAGTGTTTAAACTAATTATATGAATATATTTTCCTGGCTTTTGTTGTCAATGTCCGTTTTTTCGGCAGCGAGTTTTCATGTTTGAGCAAGTCTACAACTGTGAGCAAGACGGCCATCTGCATTAGAAAGAAGGTCCAAAGAATTCACTACTTCAGCAAATGTTATTTAGAAATATCTTATTTTAAGGTTCTACTAAGCATATCAAATGAAATGTAAATTTATGGGCATTTTACTGAAGACTCTGAAAATCGTGAAGAATTCATTCCATTTTCAAAGATGATCTTAAGTTCATTGTAATAGAAAAACCAAAATAGCTATATAGAAAGTTAGCAATCGACTTTTTATCTTTATATGCACAAAATTGGTACTTTTGCGATTGCACCTGACGATTCTTTTTAAATTTATTAGTAAGTGACCTGCTTGTGAAGATGTGAGCTTCTGAAATATATTGCCTTGACGTCCTTATCGATGCAGTTAAGCGAAAATCTGTTTTCCTTGGCCAAAAACATCTAAGAATATGAGCAAACAGAAGAAAAACTGCCAATTCTCGTGAAATGGTGTTGGAATATACACTTGTATGTTAGGCTGGTTGATGATGGCCATACGTTACGGCGCGCTTAAGCTAGAGGAACATGTCTGTGCAAAACTCTGAAAAAAACTATTTCAAAATTGGTTCTACTTTTTCTGCTTTATTTACTCGTTTCGTTGAATGGACAGGCTTCCTGTCCATTTAAAACTTCAGTTTACTCAGCTTGGTCGATTAAAAACGTTTTGATAAGCTTTACATTTTCTAAAATAATTAGTATTTCTAGACAATGTACTATTATTTGAAAACCACAATTAGCCTTATTTTTCCTTACAATCGATTCTTTATTGACGTAAAATATTGGGGGACGCAGCGTGCTCTGATTTCATGTAATGGGCCGTAACTCGTAAAATCCATAAGATTTCACGGGTTAGGTTAGCTACTGTAGATCAGTCATGTATTAGTCATCATATCGATTTAAGTGACATATTCAAAATCCTTAAGCACAAATTCAAATGCGCACGACCAATCACGATGGAATGAGAAACTGTTCTTAACGCTCATTGACTCAAATATCACCCAACGGTAGAATATTCTGTCAGGCATGGTTAATTAGTGAATTGTTCTTTTACATATCCCAAAGTCTATCAACGAACTAGGGGAACCAGTTTCAAAAATTTACACCTTTAAGTTCGTATTTTACCAAAGAAGTTCATCTCTTCTAAGTAAATACATTGGGATACCCTTTTTCAATACATCTAGGCTGGGCGGGTAACTTGAACCAAGTGGGATGAAATTCACGGCTCCCTTTGGGGGCCTCGTAGCTAATTGGCTAAAGCATTGGCTGTACTAAAACCTTCCCCTTGCTGGCTTGCGTTTGAATCCCCCCGAGGCCACTGATTTTCTCATAAGTACGTCAAATGAATGAATATATATTATAAAATTCGTTTTTCCTTAGAACGTATTGGACTTATCTTTTATTTTATTGGAAGCCTACTCCAATAATTATATATATATATATATATATATATATATATATATATATATATATATATATATATATATATATATATATATATATATATATATATATATATGAAAATGAGAGTTCTTCGGAAAATGCGAGTTAGTACTCGTAAATTTTCGAGCTTGTCACACAACCCGACGTCAGACGAAATAAAATAAACCGCAGTTGTTCCACCTCCCACTTCCACTAGCTCACAATCCAACATGACTCAACTTTTACAAGCCAATGGTCTGTCGGCCCTGTCACGCCAGCATGTTTAGTGCGATATTCTAACACTCACTTTTATTTATTTCGTCGGACGACGGGTTGGTGTGACCAGCTCGAAAATTCACGAATACAACTCGCATTTTCCGAAGAACCCCTTCCTCTTTTCATTATATCAGCTCGGAATGCATACTATCTCTGATCTATATATATATATATGGCAAAGACATTATACCGTACTACCGACATAGGTTCTAGCTAAAAGCCAAGACACGTGTTTTGCCGATGTTTCTGCTGCTGCGTGACACAGCAACGAGGGTTTCGGCTCCTCAGTGGGTCCCCCAGCGTTCCCTATGCGGTTTCTGGTATATGGACTCCAGAGAATAATCGGGGAAATAATTTCTGAAATTATTAAGCGCAGGACATGGAGTCAGGTGCTACGGACATGACTTTTAATAATAATAATAATAATTTCAGAAATTATTTCCCCGATTATTCTCTGGAGTCCATATATCAGAAACCGCATAGAGAACGCTGGGGACCCACTGAGGAGCCGAACCCCTCGTTGCTGTGTCACGTAGCAGCAGAAACATCGGCGAAACACGTGTCTGGGCTTTTAGCTAGTATCTATGTCGGAAGTACGGTATAAGGTCTTTGCCATATAAGATTCATACTACTTGTAGTACTACTTGTTTATAGAATGGGCATTACGTGGTTATTCCACAGTAGTTGATTGTCTTCGACCCAAATGGTCATTGAAATTTTTGGGTCTGACCCTCAAAAAGTCATGTCCGAAGCACCTGACTGCATGTCCCTGCGCTTAATAATTTCAGAAATTATTTCCCCTGATATATATATATATATATATATATATATATATATATATATATATATATATATATATACATATATATATATATTGACAGTGGTACATGGGCGCTCATCAATCGGTTATGGAACTCACTTGTGCCGTATTGCCTTGTGACTCCTTCTAGAACCCTGCAAGCAGGTGCACGGCGTTTAACAATATAGACAGACAAACATTACCGACAAAGAGAAGGGAGACAGTAATTGTCGCTTTGGGCATATTTACCGTCATCAGCCAGCCATACCAATCCCCATTTATTACAAAATCTGAAGCTCGAAACCGTGACCTGCTGGCTAGATGTCCAAAGCGATTCCAGATATTGTTGCCGTAGATATTTTGTGCATGTACTTATGAGGTGACATGAGTTTAAAGTAAAAGACAAGAAACTAGATTTTTCCGTTAAGGCACCCGAACCAAAAATAGGTGAACATTTCCGTAAATAAAGGACGTGTCCGAACTCGTTGAAAGACACCTTAGGAGCATCAAATCCAAGTGGCGCAAAAACCAATGATTACATTGCGAAAGGAGCTAGTACACTCTATGTATGAGTTTGGCTTTTTGGATAAAATAAGAATTCATTTGCAAGAGTTCTTGTGGCCGTATAGTCGGTGTTGTATTGGTACTACCGCGTTATCCTCAGTCTCCCCTGGCGTTTTTTATTGGCATTTTTTGTAGAAATTTAAATAAAGGCATTTGTATTTTCAGTCAGGAGCAAGCAAACTGGCTATTTTTCAGTATCTGATTACTGCTTCCAATTTTTTTCTTTGTTTATTTTTATCATTCAGTTGCAAAAAGTGACAGAATTGTTGAAATATCGCCAGATTCGCGGATGAATCTCTGTAAGGTATAGATCGCCCACCCCTGTTCCACCAAAGCTCACGTTCTTATTGAAGCGACCGTTCTTTAATGAAAGCACAATTTTGTTCATATAGTATTGATTCTTACGTAAAGGACCAATCGGAAAGGCTGCACAGAAGTATCAGCTCATAGTCCCTAGGAATCACCTTCACCCTCGAAAAAGAAGCTGACAGCGAACTTCGGGTTCTTGACATCCTCGTTTACCGAAAGATTGATAGCATATTTCACACATCGGTTGACCGCAGAAAAGCTAGATTGGAAGTTATCTTGCATAACGAGGGTAACCACCTTGTCGCACACAAACGGAGTGTTGTTAACTCCCTAAAAAAATCGAGCAAAAACTTGCTGTTCGGACAGGATCTTAATCGAATTGGGCTTAGTTATTTGCTCAAGCTGTTGCCCAGAAATTGGTGCCCTAGACATTTTGTGCATCATTTTAAAAGAACAAGACAAGTAACTAGCTTGTTTAGAGCAGGTATCCAAACAAAAGAAACTGGCAAACTCTTCTACTCACTAAAAATGCGTCTAAACTCGTTGAAAAATCCCTGCGGAAGCAGCAAAGACAAGTCATGCAAAACCCGAGGACTACAACGCAAAAACAGCTTGTATACCCTAAGGACAGGATTGGCTATTTTGATTTAAAAAAAGGTCGGCTGCAAGATTCGATGCTACATCTTAAATGCCATGTAATGCGGTTAACCAGGAAAATTGGCCTCTGCTACCATGACGTTGCTTGGCTTCTGCACGCATACACGAATATCAGTTGGCAGTAAGGAGGTGAAGCCAATTGTCCCGGGGTGCCATGCCTACCCTGGAAACCAGGCAAAATGTTGCCTGGAAAAAGCAGCAGATTGTTGACTTCTGTTCATCTAAGAAAGGCTGACAATTTTCAAAGGCGATACACTTCGATGAATCATGCATTAATCGAGGCATCTGATTGGATGCCGTAGACACCAATCTAAAAGAAAGCGTGAAAAGATGATAGCCAATTCGAACCAGATGTCAACCTAAACTGACGGCTTATTGACAGGAATGACTGAGAAATATCGATTTTTTCCCGGCACGTTTAAAGTTATAACTGCTCCGCACCTTTGCTGCCCGCCTGACGGCGAAATGGGGGGAACCAGCGTCGAAAAGTAACATAATAAATTTTGTTACCATTTCTGCTTGAAGTAAGTTCCTTTGAAGTACTTATTCTCTGTCAGCATAATTCGTGACCTAAACAATGGGCTTGAATGCGATGAAGCGAGCTGGGGTGGACTGGGCCATCAGCTGAATGCCCATTCCTTGGCCCAGCCATTTAGCTCCATCAGCCCCGTTCACGCGACTAAAATTTCAACGCGTAGCTTAATCCCTCTGAGGTCTCCTCTCCCCTCCCCCAGAAAACCAATAACGGGAGTACTGTGCCCGTATGAGGATTACTACAGTGGCTAACCCACGCTACCCATTGTACAAAAACCGTGCATTATCACTTATCAGATGTGTTGAAAATAAAAGATACAGGACATCTCAGACTAGTTTACCTTTATTCTTATACGGAGGGCGCCTGCTAGCAGATGTACTGTCTAGGAAGTTATTTTAGGAGTATCCAGCAATTTGGAAAGGAGTATTTTATTAGCGGTTAATTTACGGTAAAAATGAACATGAGGCAGCAAATGGCCTCATAAGGAAAGAATAAGGAAAAATGGGAAGAAACAAAATAACAAAACTTCGTTAATTGAACTTCTCAGTAAAATATTTTACCATGCCTGTCAGGTATGGAAGAAGCCAATTTTTCTATGGTGGGAGTGATAATGAGACTGTTGGCAGGAATTAAAATTTTTGGTTTATAGGTGGAAATGCTAAGTTGGATCTAAAAAAATACCTTAAATCTGTAAGAGTTACTAGATGTTGACCTCTTTATAGCTGTATATAGATACGTGATCAGGAAAATTTCAGATTTCAGCTCGGTGTAGATAATCGTTGTTGATAATCGCTGTCAGGGCATTTTGCGAACGAAAGCTGTACGACACCAGTCCTTCATTAAGTATGTTCAGTGGAACATTGCAAATGATGTCCATAGGATTAGCCTCTACTGATGCAAGCAAGCGATGAGATATTGAGTGTTTATGCGTAGAAAGTCATCAAATATACTGCAATGATAGGCATTTTTTCATCCTATCATCTCTAGCTAAGCAGATAAGATATGTATTAACTTTAAATAAGCTAATTTACGAAAGCTATCCTGGTTGCCTAAATTTCCTGTAGAAAGTTCTAGCTATGGAAAAAGATAAGAATTTTCTTAAGGTTTTCATTAAAGCAACCTTATATTTACCGAATGAAGAGTTTATGTCATAGCCCAAAGAAACAAAGAAGAAGAATAACAACAACAACAACAAGTAATCGTACTGCCAACAAACTGAATGCTGCTGGTTCGTGAAGACAAAGTCAAGTTTCGTTTTTAAGGAGGCTTTGGAATCATGGACACCAACAGTGAAGTTTTTCAATTGGACTGTGGCCTAACATAGAGAAGCAGATGTCAATAATAAGTTCTCGATGTGAAAATGGGGCTTAAAAATAGAGAAGAGAATGTAAGGGATTTCGAAAATCAGATAGTAAAACGCACTGCAATAAATTTTTGGGAATAAACGCATTTTGAATGGCAGCACAGTTGAATGTATATATACCAGTTCTGAGTTACATTATAACAAATTTAAAATGCAAATTTCTATGACTAAAGAAGAAGACGAAGAAGGCTGGCCGAGCAAAAGAAAGCATTGGTTTGTTGGTGTTATTTTTCAAACTCCTGGGGGAGTCCATCCTCAAATACATATGCAACAACAGAAAAGGTGCCAGGTATAGGGCGGTGTTTGCTAATCAGTGATCAAGTATTCAGGCGTGAAATGAGTTACGTTAGGTTCTGTATGTCGACTCCAAATCAAATTTACATCTGATGACCAGGTTTTGACGAATTCTCGGCCTGTCTTGGTGCCGGCGTGGTCGATTATCTAGGTGGCTACGAAGTTGAACTCGTGACCCATTTTGAAGGTTTTGGCAGCCACTTGTAATAATTTATCCCACCGCTGCGTAGTCAGCTCCAGTTCGTTTATGCGCAAGTCCAGTGTGCGTTCAGTCTGGCAGTTTAGGCAAGGAATACAATAAAGCATGCCTCCCTATTCCCTCGTATTGAATCGGCCTTTGATGTTCATGACCCTGCTGCGCATAATAGGTTCGGACCATTGGAAATTCAAAAGGACAGTCCCTCAGCCATAGGTTTTATCGCCTCTGAAAAGTTTTTTATTTATGGCAGAGCATGCAATGTCATCGGTTCGGTTTCTGGTAGGGTCCTGCTCTGGCGAAATCGTAGGTATTGGCATAAACCGCCTCCGAAGAGCCATTTTGCATGACTCGGTAACAGACGTATCGAGCCTGATGCGCCTTTTCTTTCGAGTTCCTGTAGTGAGTCTAGACCCGTTTGAAAGCGTTCGCGCATAACTTTGTATGTGGTACCTGTGGATGGTAGCTGTGAGAGTTGAGACAATTTTTGGCGTTCTTCTCCTTCCTGCAAATCGTCGTCTCTAGTTTGCCATTGGAATTTCATCCGACGAGCACATCAGGAAAAGCCAGTTGCACTCATTTTCTTCCTCCCTCGTAAATTTTAAAGCCAAGAAGAGTGAGTTGAGCAAATTTTCAAAATTCCGCAGCATGTACTTTCTGACGATAAAAAACGTGTTTCCATCGATACAGAACCAGAAGATCGTTCCCTATTGACTGAAGCAATGTCTTTTAGCTCTTGTACTAGTTATAACACAAAGCCCTAGATTGGGGAGAAAATCGAAGTTCCCATCATCTGCCCATAACTTAATCCCGCAAAGGTAAATTAATAGCTAGTTAACGTTTTAAGAGCCTTATGAGATGCTTAAATTTTTAGCAGGCTCGTTGCATATCTCCTCCACTTTCTCGCACAAAAATTCATGCACCAAATTCAGTGAGATGTGTATACTGACGTCATGTTGAAAAGACCAGGATTTTATATGACTCAATCTTCTGAACTTGGAGGCCTAGGACTCATTTAGAGGCTAATAGGACGGCGTTAGTCAAATCGTCCTGTGAAACGTCCAGCTTTGAGTTCATCAATTTGTCTTATTTTGGTGGGCTGCCTTTTGAGGACAAAAATTGGCCGCAGATGAACATTTGGTTTCTGTATCTTTGGCAAACTATAAAATAGGACCAATGTTATGGTCTTGCCACAAGCCTTCATGATCGCCCGTCCAACAGCTCTTCGATCGAATCCCCAAAGTATAACTCAACAATTAGGGTGGAATAATATAACTGTATTGCCATATGCTAACAGTGTAATTTGGCAAACAAAGAACGTATGCGCATGTTCAAGGTCGAACTGCGATCGGACCCATCGTATAGTGTCCTTCAGCGGGTAGCAACCTAATGGTCTTTTGACTCATCCTGTCGGCAGCTGCGTGACCAACGCGCGCGTGGCATTCGGGCAGATCACTAGTGCGGCATTGGAGAGAGTCGTCAGGTCAGCGTGCGAGCCAGCCGCCTAGGTCGGTTCCTCCTAACATTTCCTGCTATTCGTTTGACCCACTTGTAAAAATCTCGGCAGCCTCTAGGGGAATTCGAACCCACGCCAGCAAGGGGAAGGCTTTAGTACAACAAACGCTCTAGCCAACTGAGCTACGAGGCCCCACCGGAAGCCGTGAGTTTAATCACATCTGGGTCAAGTTACCCGCCCAGCCTACTGCAACGTATGGAATCCACCAATTGTGATACAATAAACTGAATGCCAAAGCAGGATTTCCTAAGCACTCTATCTAGAATTTCACCAGATGACTACCAGGCACAATTAATTAGTAGAGGATTTTGGCAGCTTTGAATAATTCCCTTGACCCACTTGTGAAAAACTTGGCGGCCTCAGTGGGATTTCAACCCGCGCCAGCAAGGGGAAGGCTTGAGTACAGCCAACGCTCTAGCCAACTGAACTACGAGACCCCACCGAGAGCCGTGAGTTTAATCACACTTGAGTCAAGTTACCCGCCCAGCCTACTGCAGCGTATTGAATCCACCAATTCTGATACCGTAAGCTGGCTGCGCAAGCAGAATTTTTCAAGCACTCAATCGAGAATACCCCCAGATGACTACCAGGCGCAATTAATTAGTAGAGGATTTTGGCTGATTTAAATAATCCGTTTGATCTACTTTTGAAAAAAAACTCCTGTTATGATCGTTCCTCAGGCCTTGGTGGTCCCCGTCCAACAACTCGACCGAATCGCGAAAGGAGACCTCGACAGCAAGGACGGAAGATTAAAAGTCGATTGATATTTTATTAAAGCGTATTTAAGGCAAAAAAAGGACGTACGAGTATTTACAAGGTTGGGCTGCTATTGGAACAATCCGATTTTGTCCTTCAGGTTTATCATCTCGACTGGCCTTCCGACTTATCCGAAAGATTGAGTTGAGCACTAATCTTTTCGGCAGCTTGCGTGATATCACCATCCACACGGCCTATGGGTGGATCAATAGTGAAGCGTAGGAAGATTCTTTGGGGTGGTGAGTGAGTGAATCGGTTAGGACGGCTCCTCCTAACCCTTGCCTCTATGAGCTTAGTCGTACGATTTCAGCCGTGAGTTCACCTGCAACGGAACCGTTTGCGTTTTTTTCTACCCGATCATCTAAGTGTTTGAGGGAATCAGCCTGCCACTGTAACTGGGGAATCTGACCTTGCTTTTGGCTGGTGGAATGTGTTCAGTAAAAGCTCCAGTGATAGGCTTTTTATTGAATTTGGCGCTTCAGTACATAAGCTGTATCTTGACTGATTGGCATGGCTCATCCGGATATCTGATCTAACCCGAATCTCGTAGACCAAGTCACCGAATTTTCGGTGAACACGTCCAAACGTGCACTTTTCCTGATCGTTCCTGTAATCCTTTACCAGCACTGTCTCACCCAGATGGAATAACCTTTGCGTTACTCCATGGCGTCATTGAAGTGGCCTTTCCATCGGAGTCGGATGGATTGTTTCACCACTAACACTAACAGGTGACAACGGACGAATTATGTCGAATGCGGGCGAAGCTTTTTCTGCATCAAAGCTTCTGCAGGAGAAGCACCGTGTGGAGCGTTCAGGTTTGTCGTTACCCGATAGTTCAGCAGAAATGTTTCAAGAACTTCTTGCGATGCTCCTTCCTTTTTGACTTCTGGAGAACTCTCTTGAACGTTTCAACGAATCTTTCAAGCTCTCCGTTAGACTGCGGGTGATAAGGTGGCGAACGCAAGTGCTTAGTGCCTGACTGCTTGCAGAATCGGGCGAAGGCGGCTGGTTTAAACTGCCCTCCAGTACCACTCAACAACGTTTCGGGACAACAAAATCTGCTGAACAGTCGCCGAAGAGTGTTGACTGTGGCTCTGGCTGTCATGCGTTCCAGGAGAAAGACTTCTGGTCATTTGCTGTACGAATCGACGGTGATAAGGAAGTTCTGGTCATTGATCGGTCCAGCATAATCGATGTGGCCCATGGACCATGGGCTTGTTGGACTGACCATGCCTTATGTGTGGTGTTCGGTGGCGCTTTGGATGCAAGGGAGCATTTGGTAAAAAGCGGGCCAGCTGTTCGAATTGTTGATCCATGTGAGGCCAGTGCACATGGCAGTTCGACCGACGATTT